>JADMLD010000517.1:0-146804 GCA_017589585.1 Phylloscopus whistleri
GAAGAACTCTGGACTGGGATGCAAAGAAGTTGGATTTTGGACCACAACCAAAGCGTTCTGGACCACTGGAAGGAATCCAAAGGCCTGATTTCCATCAGCCCTGGGATATAAATCCCTCCCCTCAGTAATCTCCAGACAAGTCCTGTTTATCTCACCACGAGTAACACAACTTTCCACATCCAAACCAGCCAGTGCTTTTTGCCCCGTGCCAGCACATGATGTTTAGATTTGTTTTGCAGTCCAGTTTCATTACGATATCCTTCAAAAATATTTCACTGGAGCACTTTGCAAAACTACAAGAAATCCTCCCCCCCCTTTAACCCCCTCGACCCCTTCCCCACATGGAAAATTTCTCCTTATTTTCATCTGCTGGAAGGGTGGTTTCAATTTTTAATGGGACTCTCTCCCTTTTTTTTTTTTTTTGAAATGTTGGATTTCAGGCAGCCTCTTTGCACACTCAGCTGTTAATATTTACTTGAACAATTTCTGAGTCAAGTGGGAAAAAACAAGGAACTCGACAGGATGTACAAAGAAATTCAGATTAGATATTAATTGTCAGGATTCCAATCTGTTACATATGATATGAATAGCATTGATTTTATTAGTAAGTGGATGTTGAGCCAATTAAGACAAATTTTGAGAGGTTGATATTGCAAATCATGAAATGGTTTGTGATTTGGAAAAAGCCCATTTTGTTCACCTTCCACTATCCCAGGTTGCTCCAACCCTCTGAGTAATAAATTTTTTCCTCTTCAAATAGAATCCAAATCTCTCTCTTGTCCTCCAAAAATACTTCTGATGCTCCATTCCTTTTTTTCTTACACAAACTTGGAAGTGCCCAACAATTCAGAGGGGCTCCACAATCCCTTCCTGCCTCTCTTGAGGCACAAATCCCATGGAATGGCCACATTTGGGACACAAAGCTTTGCAGACATTTAGGAAAAAAACACCAAACACTGCTTAGAGACACAAATTACAATCTCATTTTCGAGGCTTTCCTTTCTCCAAATGAGAAACGCTCTCAAATGACAGTCCTGGGGTTTCAGAACTCATAAGGAATTTCAGCTTTTTAAAAAGCATCACTATCAAAGCACTCAGTGAAAAGGAGTTTTTATTTAGTCACCACTTGCACATTATTAATCTGTTTAAGTCTATCAAAGCAATTAGCCAGGATTCTCCTGTATCATCTAATTAGATACAAATGTTGCATCATTTTTTTGGGAATGCTTTCCCAGTTTGAACAGCAGCATTCTCCTGACTAATTAGATCAGTGGTGAATACTTTATCAGGGCCTATTTTTAGGCCAGTGATTCAACAAACAAAAGTGCCTGAAGTAGGAAGGAAACCTTGGATCCTTCAGGATTCTTTTCCTTGGGGTGGTGTCCATGGCCCAGCTCTACACATGATTTACTCATGATTTACTCATGGTAAACACAATATACTCATGATATACTCTGGTCTTCAGGTTGAAAACAGATCTCACTTGTAAATACAGAGTATTAAGAATACTTAATTAAGAATTAAGTATTAAGAACATTGCTCTGCACTGAATGACTTCATTAAAATGAACATTTTAAATTGCCCCAGTGCCAGCTCACTTCACACCAGTCCAGCCAGCTCTGATACTGAGTTATTTCTAATTTTTAAAGCAGTTTTACATCTATAACAAGGTTTATATTCTCTGATTTTACATCACTCTCAATGCTGTGGAATTTTTTAGGGTTGGAATTTCACCACTCCATGAAATAATTCCCTGGAGGTGTCCAATGAAAGCCTGGAAGCAGCACTAAGTGCCCTGGGCTGGTGACCTGGTGGGGACTGACCACAGGTTGGACTCAGCCCTGGAGGCCTTTTCCAACCTGGATGATTCCCTGGCAGCCACGTGGATGAATTCACCCATAAATAACAAAAAAATCCATGAGGATTCCAGGTTCCTGTCCCTGTTCCCCACGCCCAGGAGCCCCCTGGATGTTCCCCAGCACGTGGATGGACATTTGGCATTTATTTTCCCAAAGCAGCCACTTCAGCCCTGCTGGTCAGGAACCCACACTAAAATAAAACAACACAAAAAAAAAGATTTTCCTGGAGAAAAGCTGATTTATGTCCATGGAATCCAGCTAATCATCAGGAGCATGTCACAAAAATGCCTTTCCCTGGAGCATTTTGGATCAGGGTGCTCTGAAGTGATCAGATGTAAACCTGATATCCTTCCCACTTGGGAAAAATCAGAATATCCTCAGTTTTGGAGATTTAATTGTGCCAATAAAATCATCCAAGGCAATGGACAGCTGGGCTGAGCTGGGAAGGAGCAGGATTCTTTCAGATTTCCCTAAAATCTTCTCCCAGGATGGATTTTAACCCATCTTTCTGGGCAATTCCCAACTGAGGCTGTCACTTCCAATGAAAGAATGGATAAAACCCATCCTCTCAAGACACAGAGATCTCTGAAAGGCTTTGTACAAAAAAAAAGCCAAAAAAAAAAGCAGGAAAGAAAAGAATTTTGTTTTTAATGCTCATCCCTGGCTGTTCAGTATGGATTTATTAACATTTATTTATAATTTAATAATATATTTATTATGTCCATCCCATGAAGGACACCCAGGATGCTCTCCCAGGCTTTCCAGCACATGGATTTTGTTCTTTCCAAGGGAAGCAGGTCAGAAATGTGCATGTGACACAGACCTACCTGGTGTCAGCATGATGGCAGCACTCAGATTTTGTCAAAATGAAGGTCAATATTTGGTGTACACCAGAAATCAGCCAAGAATGAGGTCACTGTTATCCAAACCTTTCCCAGGGAATATTATTAAATGGAATATTATTGAGCAATATGTTAATGAGAAGTGGAGAAACTTCACATCCACTTGATTTTAGGGGAATTTGGATAAAGAAATGAGGAATTTTTCTTTCAATTCTCATGTTTCAGGCTTCCAAAAAGCTGATATTATTCATTATATATCTATTATATTATATTATATTATATTATATTATATTATATTATATTATATTATATTATATTATATTATATTATATTATATTATACTTTATTTTATTTATATACAATTTTATTATTATATTTATATATTTATATATAAATAAAAGTATATATTTATATATATAAATATATAAATAAATAAAATTTAATTATTCATTTATTATTCATAAAGCATTCTGCAATGCTTTCATAACGAAGATTATCTGAATTTCAGGAATCTTTGATAGAGAATGTTCTGAAAATGTCTAATAATGAGATGCAGAAATTGAGGAAGAAATAACTATTTGTAAGTGTTCAGTTCTGCTGGACATTATTGACCAGGGAAATTTGGGAAAATAAAGATTTAATTGAAAAGGAAAAAAAAATAAATATTTGAATGGAACTTTTTTAAAAACTGTCCATGAAAATTCAATTAGATTTTAGCCAATTAAAAAACAGGAAAAAAAAAAAATCAAGATTCCTGGAAATCTGGGGAAAGGCTCTGAGAGCTGGAATAACAATTTTTGAGTAGCCCCAGGTCTCCATTAATTTTGAGACCAAAAACCAAAGCAATAAATGGCAAAAAATGAATCAATAAATGGCAAAAATGAAACCCATCCTCCCATGTTCTCAATGCAGGGGTCTCAACAAACAATACCAACCTCCTTTGTATCAGACACCTGAAGTTGAGGATGGAGCAATATTTCAATAATTTGAATTATTCAGCCCGAGTTCCTGTGCAGGAGAATGTCAGAACTGTAGCAAGATTACAAATTAAACCCATAAATTATGCTTTTGTGCCAAAGTAGTAATCATGTGACTGTACTATTTTTAGACCCTTGGAGTTTTTTTTTTTTCTCCAAGTGCCCCTTTTTCAGCTGTTTATTGAATTATGTAGCTCTGCTCAGCAATTTCCCTGATGAAAATACACTTAAGGTATTAAAAAATATATGGCAACAATAAAAATCAGAGACACCTCAGTGCAAACCCTCCTGTCTGATCTGGCATAAATGGAATAATATTGGAGAGTCTGGACTGCCTCTGGACCCTGAAAATCTGATTAATCTCTCCATTAGGAGATAATTACTTACTAATTGAATGTAGAAGTATTTGGAGAATTTGGTGCCACTGTTTTATTTGAGAGAGTTTTCTCTGTTTTCTTAAAAAAATAGATGCAAAAGTTCATGGATATTTTTTTTAAAAAGTGGTTTTAATCCTTTGAAATACCAAATGTTTCCTTCTTGCTCTAGCAGAGATTTATTAGGTATGAGTTTAATCATTTTTAAATCAATCTGAATGAAGATTTGTATACATGACCTTTCCTTCCCCAGCCCCTTTTTCTACTCACACTGCTCTGAGTCAGCTCTTTCCTGAACTCACCATTTGATTTCAAAATATTCTTGCTCCCCCTGCCATTGAAACATCACCTTTGTTTTGTTATTTAAAAGCTTGGAAACAGGCAAGGCCCATAAAAAGTAATTTTTAATGAATTAATTGAGAGTAGGAGAGGGAATTGAAATGAAAATGAAAAAAATCCTGACCTTTTTCCTCATTAAGCATTAGATTGAAGGTGGGTCTGTTCATCTTGCTCACTCCAAGCTGGAAAATAATCAGTTAAAACAGAAAATAAGCAACACACTCCACTTAGGATTGCTAAGATTCCAATATTAAATGGCTCTTAATTATTTCTTCATATTTATAAACACTTAGAAAGGTTTCTTAGGATAAATGATGAAGTAACTATTTCCACTTCTTGTTTTGTACACATTTCATTCCTGTCAAACACCACAGCATGGAAAAAATAACCTGGTATTTCAGAAACTGCCCGTGTGTGATTTATTTTTTACAAAATCAGCCTTACTCCATTTAATATGAATTCTAGCAACACAGATGATCAAAATTCTTGCCTGTGCACACACCCCCCCTACTACTTTTAAATAAGATTTTGTGCTTCAGGAGTGTCTGGCTGCCCCAACCCCTTCAGTCAGATTTACTTTCCAGCCAGCCAAGGTATTTTTAGCCCACTAAAAGGAGCAAAGTGCCTCCAAGTTGGTGTCTGTGTATTTTGGGGATGAATTCTTACATAACAATGATCAGACGTGGTCACAGCATCACCTTAGTAAGGATAAATTTCCTTGGCCAATAAAGTGTGAGGAGTGGAGCCTGGCTCCTGGAAAATCAAACACTTGGGTTTGGGATAAATCAGCTGCTTCAGAGCAGGGCTGGTGAAACATTCCTTGGAGGGGATTTACCATCCAAATGTGACAAATTTATTTTTAAAGCACAGCAAGGTGATACCTGGTGGTGATGCTCTGCTCTGCCCTGCCAGGTACCCCTGGCTTTGCTCTGAAAAATCTGATTTTCCTGCATGAGAAACACCCCCCAAAGCAGACAGAAAAAGTTTGATTCTCTTCAGAAGCAGCTAAACAAAAGGGTGAATCAGAGTCAAGCTTGACAAGCATAAGAGAATTCCAGCAGCTCATCAAAGCAGGGAAATGAAAAATGAGAGCAAGGCCCAGAGGCACCCAGAAATTAAAACCATGTGGCCCTTTAAGGATGCAGCACATCCAAGAGTTGAGGAACAAAGCTCCAAAAAAGATAAGAGCCTGGAAAAATGCACTGCTTCATCCCAGCTGAAGGACAATGCACATCCTAACTCACAACTCCAACAGTTCTTGATTCTCTGAAAGTGCCCCAAAAACCAGCTCTGCAATGGCCTAATGCAGATAGTGAGGATGTTCTGCTCCAAAAAGTGAATTATTGGGGGAAATGTGGGCAAAGAACCACTCAGGCAACTCTTCATCACCACATATTGAACACTTGTGCTGCAGGGATTTATTTCTCATGTTCCTCTGCACCAGCCCCTGGACTCGGCCAACTTCCAAAGGCTGCTGATCCCAAATTTCACTCCATTTGAAATAATAGCTTTCCCAAGCATTTTGGTGAAGAAAAGAAAGGTCCTTTGGTTCATTTTTACTGCACACCTTGAACTGAAAGGCTTGCAGGGAAATGAGACACATTTAATCCCCAAATTAAGGTGACAGAATTAAACTGAGGATGTGAATGAAGATCTCAGGAGAGCAAAATGCTCAGCCCATGGCCAGTGGGGAGGGTCAGAGTGACAGAAATTTTCTCTTAAAGCTCCTTCTTTGTGTGTTTTTAAAAGTTTCCTGACAGTGAGAGGTAAAATATCCCAGTTTTCCATCCATACTTGCAGTCAGATATGAGGTAAAACAAAACCACCCTTGGCCTGTTTTCTCTTTCCATCTCTCCTAAATTACACTTGGTGCAAACTGAATTTGCTTTTTAGTTTGGTTTTTGTTTTTTTTTTTTAAATCTACAGAGCAACCCCCACCACTGCTTTGATAAAACCCTCTTATCTCTTTTTTTCTGCCCATCCTACAGTGTTCCCTTTTTTCCTACAATAAACAAACCCAACCCTTTCAGCTGTTCTTTAAGAGCCCTGATTTCTAAATTTGGCACGGGCTGGTTGCTCTGCTTTGCATTCCTCTGGCTAATACCATCTTAAATGAAATTTATTTATTAAAATTTAATAAAGAGACATTAAAATTTGTTTTAAAATAAAGAAAGAAGAAATATTTTAATATTTTAATATTATTTTTATAATTTTTTTTAATTGTAAGGGTAGGTCCAGTATTGCAAGACACCTCCTGCCTTTGATCTCACCAAGAGCAAACACATTCCAAGAAAATCTGGGATATTTTTAAGGAATTAAGAGATTCCAATGGAAGGAGAATCCCAAAATGGTTGGAGGGATCTTAAAGCACATCCCAGTCCACCCTTGCCATGGGCAAGGACACCTTCCAATGTCCCAGGTTCTTCCAACCTGGCCTTGGACACTTCCAGGGATGAGGAATCCACAACTTCTTTGGGAATCCTGTGCCAGGGCCTGGCCACCCCCACAGGGAAGAAGAGATTCCACCAAGGAATTTTGGGAGCTCTTGTGTCAGCTCCCCCTAATCAGGGACAGCTCTCAATAAAAGGATTCCAAATGAGTTGTGACCATCAGTGATTCTGTGGGAATGCTGCACCCATCAGTTCAGGGGGGATCAGACAGAATCCCACATTCCCTCTGAAGAAGCAAGTCCTGATAAGACTGAAAATATCTTTAAAATCCTTATTTTGATCCAACAAATACTGCACAGCCACTCCAGTGACTCACTAAGATGCCCAACACTACTGCAGATGTAACTTTACTTAAAAATAAAAACACACACACATTCCTTCAACTGGGCCACTTCAGATTAGGGATCTCTTCAGCCTTTTCTGGAGGGATTTAAAAAAGCTTTGGAGAAATCTTAAAGCTATGGAATTAGCCTGGTATTTATAGCTCCGTTTCCAAGCGTGTTCTTTGAGCTTCCTAGGATGTTCCTTTTCCCCATCTGCTGGTTGTTGACATGGTGTAACCTTGTATTTTGATTAGGAAAAACTAGAAGAATAAGAGCATCTGATTTGATATTATTGTGCTGGAGAGGTCTGGCTCCATCTCAGGCAGCTCCACTTTGCTGCTCCAACATCATCCAGGGCAGGAATGGTGCTGCAGATTTTCCAAGAGAGAACTGGAGCTCTATTGTTTGATTATGTCAAAATATATGACACCCAATTATGACTAATGATCCATCTGAATCACAGCAGCACGAAGGGGTGGGGCTTTCCCCTTTAAAATGCTGTGCTTCACATGCTGGCTGGATACAATCTCTTCAATTGAGGTCAGGTAAGTTTTATGCTTTGTTCTCTTACCAAAAAGTCCATGTTTGGGTGCACTGTCTACCTTCCACCAAGGCATGAACTGCTGAACTGTTTGCTTTTCTACTTCAGTGCCATAAAATGTTGAAGATTCCTGATCTTCTCTTTGTTTTTGTTTTATTTTTAATGTTGCCTCAAATATTTTATCTCAAAGCTTCGCCGCCGCAGCGTAAAACTACCAAAAAAAATCCAAATTTTCCCAGCTCAATAAATGCACTGATTAACCTTGGAATACTCACCTACATTGCTTCTCATGGTCTTGCTTCAAGTTATCTTGGGGATCTTTCAGGCTTTTTTAGAATTCCTGCTGCACTTTGAGCTTTGCTTTAGACAGTCTCCTGTGGTGCTCTCGATGATGGGCTATGTCCATTGGGGCCGGCTCCTTGCCTCCCTCCAGCCCTCATCTGAGGAACTCCTGCACCCCACTCACATCTGCTGAGATAATCACAGGATTCCAATTAAAACAACGAGCCAAATGGTTTCACTCCACTTTTCTTGATTGCTTTGTAAGCCCCTACACAATCACTCTGCAGTGCAAACAAAGCGAGATTTGTTTCCTGGGAATGGCTTTGGCTGGAACTGAAGATGCCTTTGGAGTTGAACTGATCCACACAAAAACCCTCCAGCTAAAAAGGCTGAGTTTTGGAGTTGTGATGCTCCAGGTAGAAGGTTCCACCAGCACCACTGATGAGCCATAAATGATGAGCTAGAAATGATGAGCCATAAATGATGAGCTAGAAATGATGAGCCATAAATGAGTCTTGGCTCAGGTACAGGACATTGGTGAAGCCCCAGCTGAAACAGAAGCTGTTGGATCACGGAATCCCAGAATGGTTTGGGATGGAAGGGGCTTTGAAATCAGCTGATTCCAGCTCCTGCCATGGGCAGGGACACCTTCCACTAGCTCAGGTTGCTCCAAGCCCCATCCAACCTGGCCTTGGCTCCTTATTCCCTAACACCTGCCTGCTCCTGGGCCATTTCTGTCCCTCCTGTGCAGCTCCAGAGGCTCGGTCCCTGCAGCACTGATTCCCTGCTGGAATGCCTCTGACCCCCAGAGGAGCCAGCAGCCTGCTCAGGACCTGGAGTCAATTAATTGGATTCTTCCAAAGGTGAAATGGAGCTCATCAGGTGAAAGGCATATCCCAAAGAGTTCATGGTTTAAACCCTTGGATCTGAGAGCCTGAGGACTTGGCACAGGCACAGCTGGGCATCAAATTCATAATAATTGGGGATTTCACATTTTTCCCCAAATAATTCTTCATTAAAACCAAACGTAACATCAATGATTTTTGAATCCTTTAGAAAATGGAAAGAATTAGCTCTGATTTTCAAATCACCTCTTTGGAATCTCCTTTAAAGCCATTTATCATCACAGTGAAGGTCTGGGTTGTTGTTAAAACCTTCTCCTGTCACAGAAAACCCTGACAGAAAATGGGAATGAAAAATTTCAGAGAAGCCAAACAAACAGGGTATAACACAACCTTGTGACAACAAAAGTGAAACCAAATACAGCCTTTCCTGTGATTATTTAAATATCTTAGTGAAGTCCAGAAGCAAAACCTGCAGATTGGCTTCACTGATTTCATCAGTCTCCCCAAATTAACTGAGCTTTCAATTGATCTTCCCAATTTAAGTGCAAAATTAGGGCTCAGCATTCTGTAAAAATGGGCATTAATGACTCTTGCTTGTCTCAAACTGCATTCACCAACCTGGCAGAGTCTTTCAGGAATGGTTTTTTTCACATGCAAGCTACTTAAAATAAAAATGATTAACTCTGTAAAGTTCTTCCCCAATCAATAGGACTTTATAAATGACATCCTATAAATTATGAATATGTATTTAGGTATTCTTGAGCACTGGGGCACCAGAAAACTTCAATGTTTAGGCTCTATAGAGGGTTTACCTGTTCTTAATCCTGAGTACTAACAAGGAATATTCAGCCCATAAATATTATTGAAAATACAGATATTACTGAATGGAAGTATTTCAAAACATTACCATTTTATGCAGGTTATTCATATAATCATAATTTATCCTCACAGTAACAAGAACAGATACAAAGATGGTACAACTTACCATTAAAGAATTTGCATAAAAATGTATTTCAGATCATAATTTCACTATGGATGTAACACTCTCCACATAAAATTATTTATTAATGTTTAAAGACATTGAAAGGTATTGATCAGAGACATTTTTATGAAGAATTCCCCATGAGCATGGAACACTAATCACAGCAACCACTGTAAAACTCTAATTTACTGGAAACAATTGCAATAGATGGATGAAAGAGCCCAAGAATAAAACCTAAAGTCATAGAAGGGCTTAAAAAATCTGGGTCACATGGCCAGTGCTAAGGACTGGAGGAGCAGCAGGGAAAGGAGCTTCCTCTAAAGGCCTCGAGAAATCAACAGCAAAGCATCATGAGAACTCATTTAAATGAATAATCTGATTTTGAGTTTATCAAAATGAAACAGCAACAATAAATTAATGATAAAATTATCTGTACTGGGTGTATGGACTTACACAGTGATTATAGATCTTGGGTTTTTGGTTTTTTTCTGATTCTATGAACATCTCTAACAATAAACTTCCCAAAAAGTTGCAGGAATCCAGTGGTGACTTTATTTCTGGGGGAGACACATCTGTTTTTTCAGAGCCTTTTGCTGTCTCCTTCCTTTGTGAGCTTCCTATTTACATAACAAGTCTGTGCTGCTAACAGATTAAAAAAATCCTGTCCCCATCTAATCTCTCCAGATACAAACAATATTCTTACAACTACAGTATTTGGAGGATCTAAAATGAAAGATACTTTTTTATGAGCAAACATGAAAAATCCCCAAAACTGTTATTCCTGTAAGAGCAACAAACTGAACTTTTTAATTGTGTGCTGTCACAAATGAGTAAAAAAGAGGGTGGCAGTCAGCCAGTTCTTTTTTTACTTTAGCTGGGTTTTAAATGCATTTCTTCTAAATCAAACAACTTGATTATTGGCTGTTGCTCAGGTTATTTTTCTTATTTACTCTGTGGCATAACTGAAAACCTCTCCTCCAAACCAGTTAATTCCAAATTAGAGCCATGAGCTCCATGCTGGAAAATAATAGCAGCAGTTTTTGTTTGGGAGCATCCAGTTCTGTCTGATTTTCCTTACAGTAATTGTTATTTTTATTTTGGTAAGGGGATAAACCACACAAAATTATATTTATTAATTGCATTATCTTTCATTTCAGAGAAATCAGAGAAGCCCAGACTGGTTTGGATGGGAAGGGACCTTAAATCCCATCCATTCCCACCCCTGCCATGGGGGAACTTCCACTATCCCAGGGTGCTCCAAGCCCTGTCCTTGGACACTTCCAGGGAATTCCAGCCTTCCCTGGGCTGTCAGAAAGAGAGACAAAGAGAGAATTCACCCACCTGAAATCAGGAAGACTGGTGGGTGTAATCCTTTAGGATTTGGTGGTTCTCAGAACTTTAGGGAAGAATTGGAGAAGTGCTGTTTCTTCAAGTCTTGGTGGTTTTTGCCCGTTTGGTTGCGATGAAGCCTCTTCTTTTCCTGCAATAAAACACATGTTGTACTGAAGGGAGATTTGCAGAAAGGCAAATAATTCCTAAATTCTCTTTGGAAGGATCTCTGTCTTCACTGCCCATAGACACAGAACCAGGAGAATTCCCTACAGTCCAGGCAGGCTCCAGGTCTGGCCATATCCTCCTCCCCTGCTTTACACTTGTAGAGAATTTAAGGCTGTAAAGACAGAGCCCACACAGCTGGAGAATGGAGAAAAGGGCTTTAAAATGAGATATTCTTCAGAGGATCCACCACAAAACTCCAGAGAACTAAAATAGCAAAAAGACGCCCAGTTTTGCTTATTTATATACACATCTCTTTTTATACACACTCACACACATGGACTTTTCTATAAATTAATATAAAAACCCCCAAAGTTGTTTAGAACCATTGAAAGTAGGTTATAGACTTGTAGACTTTTTTTTTCCCCAAATGCCTTTTAGATTTTCCCTCTAAACCAAGCAGAATTCTGTGACTTGAACACGTGAGGGCAAATTATGGCCTCGGTTTAAGCATGACCTTGTATTTAATTATATTCCCATAACCAGCATAAAAAGTGGGTGAAAATACACATGATGTGTCCATGATTATGCTTGGAGTAACCACAGGGCTCCCAGGATTTCCAGGTTTCCCTAATTCAGCCTCAATCCAGAAGGCCTGGCCCAAATCAGGGCTCTGCTGTCTCCTCAGCAGAAAACCCGAAAACTCTGGCGACGTCAAATTTTTTCCTTCCTCCTCCATTTTCCTGGAGTTTGAGGGAATTTCTGAAGAGGGAATAATTCCTGAGGACGGAATTCCTGAGGAGGGAATAATTCCTGAGGAGGGAATTCCTGAGGAGGGAATTCCTGAGGAGGGAATAATTCCTGAGGAGGGAATAATTCCTGAGGAGGGAATTCCTGAGGAGGAAATCCTGAGGAGGGAATTCTTGAGGAGGGAATTCCTGAGGAGGGAATAATTCCTGAGGAGGGAATTTCTAAGGAGGGAATTCCTGAGGAGGGAATAATTCCTGAGGAGGAAATCCTGAGGAGGGAATTCCTGAGGAGGGAATAATTCCTGAGGAGGGAATAATTCCTGAGGAGGGAATTCCTGAGGAGGGAATAATTCCTGAGGAGGAAATTCCTGAGGTGCAGCCCCTCACTCTGTCAGAGGGCACAACTCATGCCTGTGCTCCAAGGCTGCTCCTGGATCAGCCCAGGGAGCCGATTTGTGTATTTCTGCTGGATTAGTCTTAACCCAGATCCTGCCCTAATCCCTGTGCCTGCAGGAATGCTTGGGCTGGAGCAGCAAGGAGTGGCACACGGACAGGAATGAGAAACCCCAAGTGGAAAGAGCAGCGGCCACTTGGAGAAATCCAGGATGTTTGCTCATTTTATTCCTGAGGCCTGCAGCGCCAAAAATCTCCTCTGTGTTCATGGGAGTGTTTAAATAAAATAAGTTTTATCTGTTTACAGCTTCCTAATTCTAAATTTTAACTGTTACAATGCCAAAGAGCGAGGGAAATGTCTAAAAACATCAGAATACCTGACAATTGTTGGAAACAATAACCTTGCTTCCACACTGATTAGAATTCCCATCTATTATCCCAGTATTTGCTAGACACAGTATCTGGAGAAAATGAAGTTAAAGAGGAACAGATGGCAGAAGAAAAAGAAGAAGCAGCAATCCCACCTTGCAAGGCTACCTTTGCAGGAACATATGGCCTTTCCCTGGGCTTTGGTACGACAACAAGTTGGGCAGATGAACAGAACTTCAAAAATGAACTGGAACTGCCTAACAACACCGTGGACCACGTGAAAAACACGAAAGCTTCAAGAAATACCAAAAATCAGGCAGGTCTTTCTGAGAAGTTAATTCAGGAATCAGCTGGAAGGCCAACAAACTATCACATTTCTTTCAATTACGTGATACATCGTTATAAATGTAACATCCTGATTTATTTCCTGTATGTATGTGCTAGATACATAAGGCTAACATACTAACATATTTACTTTCCATATGTGATATATAGATATAAGGAACATTTCTCAAAGGTTTGGCAAGGCTGTCATTTGAGTGGCTGTTGCTTTGAGCACAGAAGATGTAAGAAGGGATATTATCTATTTTTTTTGTGTCTCCAGTTACAGGGAAAAAAAAAAAAGGAGTTTTTATTTGCAAGAGGAAAAAATCAGGCATCAGTACAGTCAATATTTCAATCCTATAAATCCTGAGTAGATGATACCTCTGCCTGCAGTTTGCACATTCCCCACATCTTGATGAAGTTCACACTCAAGATTTAGACCCAAAAAGTCTGGAGAATAAAGGTCTCTCCAACAATCATACATCCAAATTTATTTTGGTTTTCTCAAAACATCTTAGAATTAAATTTGATGAATAATTTACAAATTATTTTCATTCATCTGTAACACAGCACTTTGAAAACTTGATTTGTTTCCCTCAGCCCCTTTGCATACCTGGTGTACAAGCATTGCTGTTTTCTGGCTCACAATGAAAATGTAATCAACTTTTCTCCTTCACTGATCTTTAATTTAATTTAGAGATAACTGAGAAACTGATGAGAGCTGAGAAGATAAACAAAGAATTTGAGGTCTGTATAATGCAAATTTGTCTTTTCTCCTATTTCTCCTAAACAAATGTTGCTAAAGGTACAAAAGAATGAGTTAGTAAAAAATTTAGTTGTTACTACTCCACACTTACAAATAATTGATTTGGTTTTAAATCACAGAACCCAGAATGTTTGGGTTGGAAGGGACCTTAAATCCCATTCCATGGCCAGGGACACCTTCCATGGACCAGGATGCTCAGGTTCTCTCTTTAGGTGTCTCTATCTCAGCCTTATCATAAAAAAATGTCAATATCCCCCAAAAGCGAAGACATTTGGTAAAATAACCCAAACAGGAGAGAGAACCAATTGTCACATTTGCCTCCCCACCCCAATGTCCACTCTTTCCTCCTGCCCCTCCAGCTGCTCCTGTGCTCCCACACTGCTGGAACACTTCTTCAAAAGCCAACCCACCAGAATATCTTCATTTCTACCTCCTGACTCTGATTATTTTGGAGTCAGGAGGTAGAAATGAAATAGAAATTATTTCAGAGTCAGGAGGTATAAATAATATTTTATTACTATTTATATTATTTCATATAAATATATTTGTGTTGACCCCAAGATCAGAACTTTTTCCGTTTCTCCACAATGTACACAACTCTACCAACACCTGGATAAATATACCCACAGCATAAGGAAAAGAAAAGGATACCTGGATTTTCAGAGGAATCTCTTATCCCAAACTCATTAGGAGAGAAGGAATTTCATGCAGCAAGCACACCAACAGTTTATATTTTTGCCTCATGACACTTTATCATCACATAATAAAGTGTCTTCTTTTAGACATGACATTATGCCATTGTTTAAAATGAAATCCTCCCCAAAGAAAATAACATAAACTTCTCTAAACTGTGTTACTTCTTATTTAAAAATTCTTGGCACAAATCTCCCTAACTGGCAAATCTTGATTATTTTAAACTCTCTTGCAGGGCAGATGCTGCCATGAGAGCAGAGAGGAGACTCCAGCAGACTCTGCTCTGGATTCAGGCTCCAACTGAAATTATCCTGAACTGGAAAGGCTGAGAAAATCCAAATTTCCACAGAGAAGGAATTTCATCCCAGCTCCATCCCTGCTGCCTCTGTCATCACTCCACTTCCTCCAAGCAGTTCTTTCAGAGTGATGCTGCTAATTAGTACAACTAATTGTCCAATTCATTGATAAAAGTATCAGAAAGGCATCTGAATAATCCCCAGGCACAGGGCTCCTAGAGCAGAATTCACTTTCTGGAATTCTGATTCTATTCTCGTTAAGGTTAATGGATGGTTTCCCACTGAGTTTAATATAATTCACATTGGATCACTCCTGAGTCTATATTTATATAAAAATGCCCTACTATTTCAATCTGTTTGATCATTTTAAAAATATCCATCTTATTTATTCAGAAATAGAGCTCAAAATTCTATAAAAATTTAGCCTGGGATTGAATGAGTTTTGAGAAAGCTTTGAGAGATTTTATCAAGTCTGGTTTTAAGATATTTCTAAGTAAATGGGACTAAATAATCAAATATTCCTCTGATTTTTAGAAATATGTATCACAACAGCACTAAGGCCAAAGAGAAATATTAAATACCATTAATGACAAATGTACCAAATGTCACTGGGGGAAAGCAAAAACAAGGAATTAAAGGTGTCAAGGTGTCTGACAGCAAATCAACACCAGGAATAACTAAACTCCAGATTTTTAAAGATACAAGTATAAATTGAAGGATTTTCACATCAGCAAAACACACAGAGGAAAAGGATCCAAGAACAAGACTTTCAGTACCAGTCAACAGACAACTTGGTTAAACCTAAATTTGCTTTTTTGTTTCACGATTTTATATGAAAATTGAATTTTCATTTATGTTTTCTCCATGACCAAAAAAAAAAAACAACCTCTTTCAAGCTAAAGAAACTACTAATACACAAGAAGTTGAACAATTTTAATTGCTTTGCTTAAATTAGCTTAGGAATGAATAATATTAATTTCATAATTAAAATACAAGTGTAATAACATTACAGCCTCACGATTTTGTATGGCTTTAAGAACAGTGAACTGCAAAATGTCAATTTAATGACTGAATTTTTCCTCCTTCACAGAAACCACAATTGAAGTGTCCCAGTTCCTTCACTCTCAGCCTGTTTTTTTACACTTTCTGGCTTCAGGCATAATAAAAGCTGAAGTTTCTGACCCCTGAAGCTTTTGTTTCCTCTCCTGCACTTGTAACTTCCCTAATTCAAAGGTCTGGCAGGAAGGAGTTAATGGGAGCTTCCAGATGAGAGACTCCAGCTCCCAAAGAGAGTCTGAGACAATTCAGGGAGAAAAACTTGCAATTGGAATGGCCTGCCTGGGGAGGTGGTGGAGTCACCATCCCTGGATGTGTTTAAGAAGAGACTGGATGTGGCACTTGGTGCCATGGTCTAGTTGAGGTGTTAGAGCATGGGTTGGACTTGATGATCTTGAAGGTCTCTTCCAACCTAGAAATTCTGTGATTCTGTGATTCTGTAATTCCTCCAGAATGACATCAGATTGGAATTGATGGACAATCAAATCCTGTGGCAACACTGAGATGAGAAGAATCCTACTCCATCCAAGTGCTCCAGCACCAATGGTGAGCTGAGAGTGAGGATCCCTCAGCTTCCTGCAAAGCTGAGCTCAGCCTGAGAGAACTCTTCCCAAATTCTGGGCAGCAGCCTTGGTGTGATGTGTAACAAGTTGGACATGCCAGGTCCAGGTAGTTGGATGTGATCTGCCAGGACCTTGAGGGGCAGAACACCAGGCATGGCATTGGGAATGTCATCCAGGTCTTGGGATCTCTACTGGGATCTTCTTCCACACCAGGAAAACAGAAATACAAAGTCTGGCCATGGAAGTTTCTCACCCAGAAACTTCCTCCTTACCTTACAACCCCTGTGAGCTGCTGCTCCTCCAGTCAGCCTCTGCTGTATTTCAGTATTTTTGGGCTCTGTTTTTTTGAGCAGATCCAAACTAAGCTCAGTTTAAAGGATCTGAATGGTCCCATCGCCTTCAAAAAGTCCAAGGCTGAAAGTAATTCCACACACAAAGACCTTGGTTGGATTTTAAAAACACCTTTTAAAGAATGGCAGCACTGTGCCAGGGGAGAAAACTTCAATCTGCTTTGTTGAAATGTGTGAATGTGCAAAAGTGGCAACCAAACCTAAACAACACTGGGGCTTAAAATAACCTCAAACTGGAATTCTGCTTTTGCCCTCTCTCTGCATGAACGTGATCAACAAGTGTGAGGAACAGGACCTTCATCTGAGCAACCAAAGTCTTAGAGAACACCAACAAAATGTGTCTTGGACTGAAAGGCAAAATGAAGCCATTCTGGAAATGGCATCAGGGCACAGTTTAGCTCCTGCTCAGTTGCAGAGAACAGATGGAAACATTTAGTTTGGACAACAAGAATTATTCCTTGATAATTCAATATTCCTCCCTAATATCAAGATAGCCTGAGAACCAGTAAGAGCATCTTTAATCTTCCATGAACTGAGATCTGTGCACATATTTGGGCTCCTTTACCATCATTACTGATCAGATTTTATATCACTTGAGTTTCCTGCTCCAAGGCACCATCCAAAGCTTTTAGCAGCCTCATAATATATAAGTTATTTAATATAATACATATATTATTATGTTCTGATATTACTATTACTATTTCTGATATGATGATGATGATATTCTTGATATTCTGCATTAGCAGCTTCAAGTAACAGTGTCCAGGACTTTCCTCAACTCAGGTCCTTGCAGGTAACAGTTAACTGGTACTAAGTGGAAGGACTGAATTAGTAAACCTCAAGTAGGGTTACAAAGAGTCAACACAAGGCAGATATAGGCTCCTGAATTATTTATTTTCTGAACTATAAACATGTCCTCTGCTAAACCACCAGAATTAGGAATCTACTCGTGCAGGCAGATGCTCATTTTGCATACTAGGGCTTCACTACAAAGCGGTGTAAATTTACTCAAGGTAGGAATTTATCCTAAAGCACACATGAAAATGTCTTAAATGGACATACCAAATAATTTGGCTTTTAGTGCTGCAGGTCAGCCCAACTAAGCACATGATGGTGAACACAGGAGGGTAAAAAAAGTTTGTTCCTCAGCACCTTCAAGTATTTTAGGCAGCAGATAGAAATGAGCAGCTTAAACCAAGGTTTTTCCCTGACAGACTTTTGGTTTATTTGTCCAAAGAAACATTAAATACAGAAAATATTAATTCACCTGAAATAACACTGTGCTCTCACATTCTTCACATCATTATCAAGGGCTATTATTGTACCTATTTACCAAAATATTTTCTATCAGTGTGCCTCCCACTTGATGTAACCACATCATTTTGTGGCAGAATTAATGTGACAGCACAAACATCCCTTCTGCTTTATTAATCAAATTAATTATCTTGGTCCAAACCCCAAACCCACAACAAATTTGTTGCAACCACACCCTGAATGGCAGCCTGGGCTTTGCAAAAAAAGGCTCAAAGCTACAAATAAAAAGAAATTGGGAAGGAATTCCTGGCTGTGAGGGTGGGGAGGCTCTGGCACAGGGTGCCCAGAGAAGCTGTGGCTGCCCCTGGATCCCTGGCAGTGTCCAAGGCCAGGCTGGACAGGATTTGGAGCAGCCTGGGACAGTGGGAGGTGTCCCTGCCCATGGCAGGGGTGGAATGGGATGAGCTTTAAGGTCTTCACAACCCAAACCATCCTATGATTCCATGAATTTCTGTACGATTCTGCACAATTTCTGGATAAATTCTGCCAGTGAGGTTGATAAAAATCCATTTCTGTGGCGTGCTTTCCAGCTGCTCCTTCTGAATACAGAAGACATAACACCAAGGAAGAGGAACAGAAGCTTGTTTTAACATTTACTTTCAAATTTTTGTGTGATCAGCAACAGGAGACGACTTGGGAAGGCCCATGGATGCAACCAGGGGTGTGGAGTCATCCTGAGGAACAGACCCAACACACCTCCAGAGCCATGACTTTCTCTGCCCAAAATGATTGCAGGCACTTGAGAGATGATTTTGGAGAACCTGAGCCAAACTGCAACGTCTCTTTTTTCAGAATTGAAAACTGCTTTTAAAATTTCCCACTCTGCAAGAGTAACGCTCTAAAAAACTTAATCCATGAAGCTTTTTGGAACTCCAGCAAGATAATTTAACACGTTGTGCTGCTCTGAAGTTAAGGTCACACATTCTGCCATCATGTTGTGCATGAATTTTGATTTGCCTCAGCGTGATGGTATTTGACATTCATGGAATCAGCTCAGGTTAAGGCAAATGGTAAAATGTTGCATCAGGTTGTATTTTAATAACTGAAATCCAGGATTTCAGGTATTTTGTACCATAGCAAAGGCAACATGTGTACATTTACATGCAGTGACTGTTGTATCCAAGGAAAAGCCACTCAGTGATTTACAGCCACAGCACTCAAGCACAATTATCAGCTTTGAAACCCATCAATTTGATTTTTTTCCCCCCTTTCTTTCTTGCTTTTAGCTGGCACTAGCACAAGGAGTTCTGGCATAGACTGTTTTCAGTTTGTACACATTTCAAACCAGTGTTGATTTCCTAGGACAGATGATTTGAATTGCCATGTTCCCTTTAACTGAGCAGGATTTGCAATAGTACAAGATTTCTTGTATTTTTAACTGTTGGGCTTCCAGTACTCCAAGCAAGGCTCATTTTCTCTTCCCATTAAAAAGTGACTTTTTCTTTCTCAAACCATTGGAAAGTCTAACAGGGCCAATGTGTCTTCTTTCCTCTCTTTAAATTTAATAAAGTGCCAGGGATAGAACTTAACTCTAGGCTTAGTTTTGGTTCTTTGGAAGGCACAAAAAGGAACAGGCATCCCATTTATTTTTGGTAGCTTTTGGTGTAACATCGATACAATTTAACATATCCTTCTATTCTTTTAGGCAAAAAGTGATATTGCTGCTCAGGTGCATTCCAAGAGATGCCAGAGTGGAATGCTGATTGTGAAGTTATCAGCTACAAAACTTCATTCTGGAAGTGTTCTCTGGAAAAATACAAATCCTGGTGTTTTTAACCACCTCCTGGATAAACACCTGCTAGGAGCCTTGGCATCTTCCCTGTGAGGGTGGGGAGAGGCTGGGATGCAATTCCCAGAGAAGCTGTGGCTGTCCCTGGATGCCTCAAGTGCCCAAGGCCAGGTTGGATGGGCTTGGAGCACTCACTGTGACAGTGGGAGGTGTCCCTGCCCATGGAATGGGATGGGATCAGCTTTCATGTCCTTTCCAACCCATTCCATGATTCCATGATCATCTGGGATGTGAAGCTTTGGGAATCAGTGCCCACACCCTGCCAGTGTCCATGGTGGAAGCCCACATTGGTGTTCTGCTCCCAAATATCCAAACACAACTTCCCACTGAAGGGAAACCTCCTGGGGAGCCACCAGCACAGCTCAGGGGGACTCCAAGGGAATTCAGGGACAAAAGGAAAGCTCTGTTCCCACCTCCCAAATATCCTGAAGCTGGTTTTGGGCTGGTTCTGGTGAACTACTGAAACAACAACAGAGAGAGTTTGGGTCCTGCAAAGGACTGGCCAAAGGCCTTCAGTCTTCTGCTCCTGTCAGAATCCATCCAGAGTACCATATGTGGCACCTATTGAAAGCTGTTAAAAATTAAATCACCCTAATTAGGCAGCCAGCAGGCCCTCCCATTCTTCATTAGGTGCTTAGGAAATGTCAAAAGGAAAAAGCATCCAGGCCCTGGAGATCACCAACCTTTGCATTTGAAACCACACCAAGCCCAGGCCTTTGAGTGAGAAGGAGATAAAATGGAAGTTTTTCTAATGTTCAAAGGGTGCTTTGTAGGTGTTGCAGGTTTTCAGCTGTTTTAGTGCATTTTCTTTAGAAGCACAGATCAGGTTTTTGCTTTCTAAGCTTGAAAGCATCAACTCAGCATTCTGAGCTTTCAGCTTTCAGAAATCTTTTGTTTTCCTTTACTGTCAGGCCTTGAGCTGCTGTGCACAAGGACAAACTCAAGATCCATTTGGACAAACCCAGATGTGCCACAGGTTGTCCCACCACTCACTTTTGTTGGCCACACCCTGAATTCAGTAATTTATTCAACTTAAATCATCAAGTTGCAGATGTTACAGCAAGAGCTACTGATAGAAGGATTCCTGATTATTTTCTCTAGACCTTCACAAGAAAACCTTGTCAGAAACTTCTTCAATACTCCTTCAAAATCTTTATTTTTTCCCCTTTTTTGGAGCTATAGAATCATGGAAATGAACAGAAGGGATGCCTTCAGCATTGACTGTGTTTCTTGATGAGTTAAAGGACAGGTAAGAAGAAATTTAACTGGTTTGGCATCTCTGTCCTAGAGCTCATCTTGCAAAACCAGATACAGAGTTATCTGTTTGAAATGTTTGAAAACCAGAAGAAGGGTCAGGTATTTAGAATGAGAGGCCTTTCCAAAATGCAGGAATGGAACTCTGAAATTCAGGAATGGAACAATGAAATTCAGCCATTCCAGAGCTGTGTTTGTGATTCTGTGATTTGGGCATGTAACTGAAATGCTTTTTCAGCTCTGCCATCAAGAGTCAGGACTCCAGGATTCAGCAATTCCATCTGGACAATCCTCAATCTGCCTGCTTTAAAATCACCTTTTCATCACACTAAATCACATTTTGTTCACTGCTAGAACACACGACACAGTTCAATCCTAAATTCATATTTTATAAATTGCTATTTCCACCTAAACAAATCATTTACTGTTGTGGCAGTCCAGCAGATCGTTTGTATGTTGTGGTTTGGGGTATTTCCCCTCCCTTTTCAGTGACTACTCCCATTATTGTCAATATTCCATGAACTTGAATCAAAGCTAAAATTTACCCTAAGGAGCACAGCCCTGCTATTCCAACAAGGAAGGAAGAGTGTGTAATCCTTGCAACCTCTCCTTGCCCCCCTTCCCTTCATCCCACTGTTCAAGTTCACTTCCCAGGCTGAGGGGCTAAACTGCTTTCAGCTTCTTACATCCTGCTGGCTTTAGGGATTGATCACAGAGGAGGGAGCCAGACCCTTCTTTCCTTCCAGCCAGCAATGTAATCCCCCTGACCCCAACCCAAGAATCACTTATGGTTTTAGCTCTTCCTCCAGAATTCCTCCCCAATGGGAGAGGACAGACAGTGCTGGGATTCTGTCAGTTCATACCTGGAGTGCAGGCTCTGAACACACAGCAATGCCATTTTATCTCCCCCAGAATTTGGTGTTTAACTATTTATTTGGGACAGCACAAGCCTCACCTGAACAAATGTTTCAGCCTCTGAAAAAATATCTCTGTTTAAAATCTCCCACGTTGTGTCTATCAGTAATTTAGGGGATAAAAAACCAAGGTACATCAGGAGTGCAGCTACAAATGTAGCACTTTATAAATCAAATTTATGCCACAGAGCCAGAGCAGGAGGACACTGGGCTGTGCTGGGAGATCATTTCCACACACATGCCTTGCACAAACTTTTCCCAACTGGCATGGTTTTCCCTTTTTGCAAGAAGTGCAAGAAAAGGCTGAAGCACGAGCACAGCTGAGGGAATAATGGACTGCACCAACAACAAGCAAAAATACAGTTAGGGAGGATTTAATGTGTATAAAACACAGAATGTATCTCACTCCAGAGCACAGAATGGGTAAAGCTGGAAAAGATTTCTAAGATCTTTCTTAGATGAGAGGTAGGAGTAATTTTAAATAAAATGCAGTTTGTTACTATTAGGGGTGATTAACATGGAAACAGTTTTCTAGGTGCTGTGGTGACTCACTGCCAGTCCCAGGCTCTGAAACACGATCAGGGAGCTGTGATCAGGCTCTGTGAAAGGTGAGAGCCTGGGAGCTGCAGCAAGGCTGGGAACACTCACTGGGCTGCTCTCTGCCCTGTGGCTTCTTAAATCCACACAATCCCACAAGGGATGGGCTTGGAGGCTCATCCACTCCCATCCCTGCCATGGCAGGGACTCCTTCCATCATCCCAGACTGCTCCAAACCCTATTTAATCTGGCCTTGGACACTTCCAGGGATCCAGGGGCAGCCAGTTTCTCTGGGAATTCCAGCCCAGCCACGAATTCCTTCCCAATCTCCCATCCCTCCACTCTGGCAGTGGGAGCCATTCCCTGTGTCCTGTCCCTCCAGCCCTTGAGTCCCAGTCCCTCTCCAGCTCTCCTGGAGCCTTTTTAGGCACTGGAAAGTCATCCCAGAGCCCTTCCTCACTCTCCTTTGGATGCCTAGAAAAGAAAAAGGACCTGTCTGGGGCAGGAAATGAAATATGTAGGGAGCAGACCCAGAGATGTCAGACACGACCAAACAACCCAAGCCCAGTGAGGGCCCTACTCCCATCTTCACTCCAGGATGGGTTTCCCAACCAGTACTCCTGGTTTTAAAGGATTTCTTCATGGATCAGCCATACTCTCCTCCTCACAGAAGTACTCAGATGTAACTTTGGGCATTAAACATGGGCTCTCAGAGTCTGTTTTTCCAGGAAACAGGTGTGTGATTCCCATCTCCTGCTCTGGTCTCATCAGCGTGTCCTTATCCCTGTCCTTGCAGCTGCAGCCAGGCTGGTCCTTCATAATTACAAACCATCTTCAACTGGAATTTTAGCTCCACATTCCTGCAGCCCAAATCAAAACTATTCATAGAGAATGTGTAATTTTGTATTTTAAATATGTTTAGATGGGACCATCATGAAAATCTGAGGGCATCGGCCCTCCTGCAGAAACATCTGTGTCAAAGCAGGGACTTGTCCCTTTCTCTGGGTCTATTTTTAAAAGCTTGAAATGTATTTTAGATTTTAGATCATCAAGGAAATGCAATTTAAGGCAAATCAGAAAAATCAGTTTTATGTAGGGACTAGTTCATATCCATAATTTCCACTGAAAAGGCATTAGAAAAAAAGCCTCTGAAGTACTAAGAAAGAGAAAAACCAAGTAAATTACAGAAAAACATTTGGTAGGAATCCCCAGATTTTATGCCCTTGTGCTCAGGAAGGTGCCTGACTCACCTCTAAGCCCTCATAATCCTTTCCAAGAGGAGACATTGTAGAAGAGCTGGATTTTACAGCACTGCAAGGCTGCAGAACAGGGCTACCCACAGCCCTGATAACACCCCTGCCAGATGGAAAAATCAGCCAATATTGACAATATGCCTTCATTGTTTCTAAGCAGCACCACCACAATCAGGGATTTGCTAACTTGCTTCACTGGAAGATAAAAGTTTTGTAGTTTCCAGTGAGTTTTGTTGTGCCCTTTAGAGGAACAAAGCTCTTTCTCTCCCATCACCAGCTCCCAATGACTGTTTTCCAAGGATCACCATCAACTGAATAAACATTACCTTGATCAGGGCACGTGCATTTCATTTTGATACAACACCCAGAGGCAGTTCACCCAGCTTTTTGCACTCTAAGTGGCACTATAAGGCAGAGAGATACCAGGAATGGTGTAAAGAACCCCAGCAGAAGGCAGTGTGTGATGGGGATATATTGAATTCCATCCTCTGAGAGTACAAAGCTGCTCCATGAGAACTTCATTGAACACAAAGAGGATCCTCCAGTCAGAACACCCACGTGTCAGACTATCCCTGAGTGCCATTGTGCCTCCTGTCACCTGCTCATTTGCCTGCAGGATCTGTCCTCTGCAAATGTCACTCGTTGCCACTCAAATGCTGAAATTGTGCTGCTAATAAAAAGAAAATTCAGGGGAAAAAAAAAAAAAAGATATAGGCCTGAACCAACCTAAATGTCTGCACTGGAAAAGGTACAAAAGTTCCAAATAAAAATTAGCAGCATTAAAAAAAAGCAGTGTTAGAATTATCTAGTGGAGGTTAAATATACATTGTAATACCTATAATATTTATGGTTTTCCTCTGTTGCCTTTTATTGAAGGGGCACCTGTGGCCAGGTTTTGTTGTTCCCTTGTTGGGACAGGAATTAAACAAGAATTCACTCCTGGACTTACTTCCTGATGAACTATTTATTATCAAATACACAAAGATTCACCAGTGAACACTCCCATTTATGTGGTATTGAAACAAGGAGCACCTCAGAGATTCCTGGGATCTGTGTCCTAACCAGTTCCAGTTCCTGGATTAAGGACTGATCAGATAAGAGGAGATATTTCACCTTTTGATGAGTTTTTAAGTAGAACCTTTAGTTCATCTTCTCTTTTCCTAAACTCAGCTGTTTTTGCCCCACTCTCAGAGTGGCACCAACGAACTGAGGGTGGATTTGGGTTGGGTTCTGGTTGGACTCTGTGACCTTAAAGGTCTTTTCCAACCCAAATGATTCCATGATTCTGTGATGAAACCTCAAAGAAATGTGATGAATCCTTTGAAGTCATCCAAACTTAATTTGGGAGGCTGAGCCAAAGCCAACTGTGGCAATTACTGACCCACCTTGGGGAGAATCTTTACCTCTCAGGAATGTGGTAAAAATAAAAAGAACCTTTTTTGTGTTCAGCTGTGGAGCATCACCACAGGTTTGGAGAGGAAGAGAGGCTCTTTTCTTCAGAAACTTGGTGTGTTTGATTTTAAATGCATCCCTGGTTTTAATTTTCAAGCATTTCCCTGGACTGGGATCCTTCTAGGAAAAGGCCAGTTGAGAATCTCAGAAATGATAATGCCTTCCTTAAGCATTTCAATCCATTTGCCAGCAGGACAGTGGCCCTCCAAGGGTGTGAATGGATAGGAAGGGGAAAAGAAAACAAAACTGAAGTGCAAAATGAAAAAAAAGAATCCCTTCACAACCTTTCAGGCCACTCTTATGTAAAAAAAACTCAACTTTTTTTAGGTTTTCATTAGCAGCTACATTTTAAATTTGCTGCCCTTGAGCTTCCTGTTTTCTTTTTTTTTTTTTTCAGAAGGAATTATTAAATCAAAAATCAATGATCTGAGTTTGGTTTGGTGTTTCAACAGAAAAGAATAATTTGGTTTATCTTAAGTACTACACTACACATTCTTCTTTAAAATATTATTTATAATTAATAAATAATGACAGGAGCTCTTATCTGTTATTTTAAACCAGCAACTCTCCCAGCAAAAAAAGATGTGGCTTTTGCTTCACAGAAATTTCTTGTGATATTTCAGGAAAACCTGAGGATGGAGATATGTAACATTTTCTTATACCACAGACTGAAATAATCCAAACCCTCAACATTTTCTGGAGATAGCCCAAGAACCTCAAAACTTTCTGGAGGTCTCCAGGTTCCTGGGGTTGTAGGAAGTCAACCTTTAGCTTTGCTAAGGAAAATTAACTATTAAAAAAATCAACTGTAACTATTTTGCTATGAATTTTAAAGAGAGAGGCACTGCAGGATCAGAAAGTTTTGCAGGACTTAAACATTTAACTTTGAAATTACAACTAAATCCCTGAGCTTGATTAATTTGGTTACAATAAAAGAAGTGTTGAGAACATTTCCTTTTGTTCAGGGTGCCTGCTGCTCCAATTTTTCAAAATGAAAAGCCTTTGTAGTTGGTTTTATTTACAATATCTGTGTAAGGAAGAATTCAAAAGGCCAGCCCATAATTCAGTTTCAGAAGGAGCAGCTGGAAGAGAAATGGGGATCATGGAAAACAAACTCCTTGCTCTGTGCAGAAACTTGGCAGAAGTGCCACAAAAATTTCTGCTCAGACAGAGTACAACTTATCAAATCCATTACATTTCAAATGTGCTTTGAAAATTTGGCTCTAAAATGCTCCTAAAAGTTGTGATAATTACGAGCAACATTAAGAAAATGTCTTTTTTTTTTTTTCCCTAACCCCAAATCCTTTAAATAATTTCTGTAGGAAAAAAAAAAAATTCAAATGAAGTAGGTCTCCTTTTATTAAATTTAAGAAGGTAGAATTCGTTTATACCTTGCTTTAGAGAGAGCACCTTGGGATTTCACAAAACTCCAAGCCTTTCATATGGAAAGAAGACAGAGTGAGACAGAAAATTGATTGTTCTCAGAAAAACATCAGGGTTTCAGAAAAGGCAACCCAGCTCCTTGCTTTTAATGACAATTCAGGAAAAAAAAAAAATAGGCTGAGGAGAAAACTGCTGGAACCCAAGAAGGTTGCTCCCTGTCTGCCTTAGGATAAGCCCAAGCCAAAGTTTGGGAATGGCAGAGTGGGAGCCAGGCTGTGCAGAGTGGGGATGAAACAGCCCCAGCAGCTCTGGAGTTTGCTCAGGAACATCTCAGAGACAACCAGGCCTGGAGCTGGGCATGGCACAGGGCACTGGAGGTGTCTCTCAGTTATTTTCTTCAAATTCCACTCTGGAATTGGCCATGTTTAAAGAGATGTTTAAGAACAGATGCAAACCTCACTCATCCCCCAGGTCTGCAGACCCAGGTTTCTGTTATTAATGTTGGATTTGCCCCCAGCACAAGGAAAAACTGGAGCTGCTGGGGAGTCCAGAGGAGGCCATGGAGCTGCTGCAGGGCTGAAGCCCCTCTGGAGCCAGGCTGGGAGAGCTGGGAATGTTCCCCTGGAGAAGGGAAGGCTCCAGGGAGAGCTCAGAGCCCCTGGCAGGGCCTGAAGGGGCTCCAGGAGAGCTGGAGAGGGACTGGGGACAAGGGACAGAGGGACAGGACACAGGGAATGGCTCCCACTGCCAGAGGGCAGGGATGGATGGGAGATTGGGAACTGGGAATTCCTGGCTGGGCTGGAATTCCCAGAGAAGCTGTGACTGCCCCTGGATCCCTGGAAGTGTCCAAGTGCCCTAATTCTTCCCTAAAGTTCTGAGAACCCCCAAATCCTGAAGGATTACACCCACCAGTCTTCCTGATTTCAGGTGGGTGAATTCTCTCTCTGTCTCTCTTTCTGACAGCCCAGGGAAGGTGAGGATTCCCATTCCCTGGAAGTGTCCAAGGCCAGGCTGGACAGGCCTTGGAGCAGCCTGGGACAGTGGGAGGTGTCCCTGCCCCAGAACTGGATGGATTTTAATGTCCCTTCCAACCCAAACCAGTCTGGGATTCTCCAAAACCCGTTGCTACAAGGTGCAAGAAAGCAGAAATGCAAATTGTGAATTCCATCTGCAGGGAAAGGCCTGAACATCACTGAGGAAGGAAGGAAGGATTGAACAATTCAAGGCAGATTGCTGGTTCAATTCCATCTATTTAATGGAAGGGTTTCCTAGGGAGGAAAAGAGCAATGTTATCATATAATTAAAGATAATGCACGAGGCCTGAGTGGGTGAGGCTGGGTCAGGAAGGTTTGGGAGTATTGGACTTCACAGGAATGTGGATTCCATCCAGAGAGCCCCTGCTTTTAAAAATAGATCAAATGGACCAGCAGCAGTGGCTGCAATACCTGCACAGCTGTGAGCACTTTAGTGGGGAAAAAAAAAAAATAAGAGTACAAAATACAAGTTAAGATGCTGAGAATGAGAATTAAATGTTTTCTTGGATTTCACTGGAGCATCCTGAGGTTTATCCACATGTACATATTAAAACTTTCAGGAAATGACCAGTACAACATGAACCTTACAGAGAAAAATACTTTCCCTGCCCTAGTTTTTCACAAAGAAAAAAAAGTGGGTTTTTTTTTTTTTCAGAACCCAAACACAGACTTTGATAATTATTCCCCCAAAACATTTGGTTTTCCAAATGGTGTAGATTCCCATTTTAGAACAAATAAAAACATATGCAAAGGTCTCTCCTGGAAGGCAAGAGTGACAACAAAACAAACCCAACCCCTCACTAAGGCAGAGGTATAAATAACCTCTCTCAGCTCTGCTGGTCCTTTAAATGGAAAAAATCTTCCTTCTGAGGGTCAAAAAAATCCCCAAACTAAGGGAAAATGAAAAGGGAAGAGAACTGCCTTCCTTTTTTTTCCTTCATTTTCAAGGCCTCCATAAATGAGACACTTAATTTGTGTGGGCTAACTAAGCACTTCCAAGAATTCTCTATTGATACTGCTTGAAAACAGAGATGAGATGTATGTAATTATTATATATGTATTAGTAAGATATGCATTAGAAAGATTTGCAGAATGAGCCCTTGCCCAGCACATCCTGATTTGACTAAAAAAAGAGAATTAATTACAAGCACTGAACAAACTTGGTGTTTAAATCAGTTTTAACTGTGCTGCATCAGAGCATCACCTGGGCCCCAGCATGCTAAGAACAGTGGAGGTTGTATTCCTGAAATTCCCACCTCCTAGGAGCCATCCAAAGTTCAGATTTGGGAATTAAGGAGCTTATCCATGAATTTATCCATGCCCTCCTTGAAGAGCATTTCACAGGCTTCACTTTGAAAAGCCTCAGCTCCAGTTGGTGCCTCCAGAAGTTCAAAACTGAAGCTTGTAGCCTCATTTTTGGACCTCTCTGCTAAAGCAAAGAAAAGCAAATATGTAAATTCCCAGTGAATTCAAGTGCCCCATTAGGAGCTCAATTATATTCTGAAATGATGTCTTAATTGGTTTGCTCATAGATGAGCTGTACTGCTCTAACCAAAAATCTACTGCCATAATCAGCACTAAATTTCAGATATTGCCACACATTAAATTAACAGCAGATAATGAGTGGGGAAATTAGCTCTATTTCCATAATAGAAAAAAAAAAAAAGGTCCCATACTACCTATGGTGTTAGACAGAGTTAGTTTCAAAATAGGAAAAAATGATCCATAAACAAAACTCTCCTGAATATCCTCACATTTATTTGGATCATTTATTGATAATAAATAATACAAACAGAGAAAACAAATGGCACAGAACACATCAGACTTGTGCTTTCAATATTTAATTTAAAATTTCATTTAAAAGAAGTCACACTTCTAAAGTTTTGTAGAAATTTTCAAGAGATTTACCACTGTTTTACTCTTTTTTCACCTAATTTTTGTCTTTTTGAGCCCCATCTTCAATTACTCTTTAGATTTTAAGGTAGTGCTGGTTCTCATCAGTACCACAAAAATATTGTAACAGATGTGCAGTTCAGAACACTCATGAGAACAGAAGAATAAAGAAAAACATTAAGTGCAGGAAAAAAAGAGAAGCTGAGGAAGGATGGATATTCCTGTAACTAAAAGGAGGAGAAGAAACTGAGCTCTTTCCATGGATATTATTTTTCACTTCAGAATAAACAAACATGAAAAAAAAGATGTTAAAAGCTGGCAGAGTGGTCAGACTCCCAAACTGCAGCTGCTGTTCAATTTTGGAGGTCAAAAATGAACTTATTACTTGGAGACAAATGCATAATGTGGATTATTTGAGTTACCTTTGCTGTCTGAAGGAAAGAGATTTCAGAGATCTTGTCTGTAAATGATATAATCTTCAACAGTGCTGCCTCCAGCCACCACCATCGTCAGCAAGGATCTGCAGAACAACACCAGAGCAGAAAATCAGCCAGGACAGCTAAATATTGACTGATTTATTTATTAAAAAGGCACAGTTTCATGCAATACATGAGTTTAGGAGCTGCTGTTAAAAATAAATAGTCACTCCATGGGAAGGGATTGATCTGCTGGAGGGATATGATAATTACTCTGCATTAGTGTATTTAAAAATACACCTCTAACTTGGGGGATTCACTGTTAAACCAAAATAACAACAGCAAGGATCCCATGAGTTAAAATTTCAATTAAATAAAGTTACAAATTAGGATTGAAATGTGACATACTGTAAGCACTAATAGATTATGAAAAGTTAACTCACCTCCCTAGACTGAAATCAAAGGTAACTTTAAGACAAGGTCACTATAAATGCCAGTTATGCTTTTAAAAAATGAAATTATTCAGCAATATAACCCCAGAGCATAATTTGTTAGTGCTGCTTTCATATCTCAGCATTGTAGCTATGGAAAGATAAATATAAAAAATTAAATCACCAGAAAACTCATCAGGCCCTAAAGTTTTTGTCTTGTAAACAATTTTTCTTTTTTTACTCAGTCAAGACTTTTTAAGACCATGGAGGAATCCTAAGCAAAGGAAAACCCCCTTGACTTCCATCACCTGAGAAAAAACACCTTTCAAACCAACTGCTCCCAGAAAACAGCAAGTTATGGAATACCTGCATATGGATATTATGCATTATGGATACTCTGCTCTTTCTGGAGCTTCCAAAAATGTAAAATCCTTGTAGAGGAAATAAAACTGCCCACGATCATGTTCCCTCTCTTTCTCCTGCAAACCTGAAAAAGGAATTGGCTGTCCCTGCACCTCCAGGCTTGCCCAGCTGAGAGTGAATGGATCAGTGTGGGGAAAACATTCCAGACACAAAATGAGGCAGTGAAGTCCCAAAAAGCTGCTGTGCAGGCACTGCAAGTGATGCTGCCCCAGCAGATTGGTGAGGAATTTCCAGATGTGGTTGAAGGTGGGGCTGAGGGGCAGGAGAGGAATGGAAAGAAGTGGTTTTTTTTCATAATTGAAGGCTCAAGGAAGACCTGGAAGTCACAGAAGTTTCTGTGAAATAAGAGAAAGATCTGGTGATGAGCTCAGCACCACTGAACAACCCAATCCAAGACGTCCAAGAAATGCCTGGAGGTGGCACTCAGGGCTCTGGTGACAAGGTGGGGATGCTCACAGCTTGGACTCCATGACCTTGGAGAGCTTTTCTAACCCCCAAACCACTAAACCCAAACCAATCACCTTTAAATCCACACCTTGTGCAGCCAAAACCTACAGCCCTTAGAATGAGGATGAGCTAGGGTTGGGAAAAGCCTTTGAGATCACCAAGTTCAACCAGCACCACTTTCTGACAGCTCTGTTGGCTTTGGTGTCCTTTATTTGGTCCCTAAGCCAAACCCTGAGCCCAACCCAGTAAAGTCCAAGGAATAACCTGCTGCAGAGCCAAGGCAGGATCCAACAAGTGATTTCTTTACTGAGTTCAGCACAGAAGTTTGGATCAGTGGCTCCAAAGAGGAAAGGTCACCTGCTGAAAACTGGGAAATGGATTGAGAACTGGAATGAAAAATGGCATTTTGAAGGGAGAACACAGAATAAGGAACAGCTCTGGGATGGCACTATTTCACTGCTCCACTTGAAGCAGATCTTGTTTGGAGTCCCCAAGGTGGCTCTGAGGCTTCCCTTAAAGTGACTTTGTTCACATAATTTGGTGTTGAGGTTTTCTATCAACTGTGCTTCAAACTTCCCATTCAGTTCCTAATCTCCCCAGATTTTTTTCAGTGCCATGAAAAGATCTGTATTTTATTTTTTTTCCCTGACAAGTAAATCATTCTCACGTTGCCTTTTGTGCTAATAGATGATATTTTCTGTTTTCTTTGTGAACTGCACAGCCACAATCCAGATATTTAAACTCTGCTCCCACTGCAGATGTTATTTCTGATCAGATTTAATCATCACTCTCAAACAGAACAACTGCAATAATTGTAAGGGTATCATTAATTTTGTTCTCAAAACCTCTAAGCCTTCTCCAAGGGCTTGGAGTATCACAGCACTGGGAAGAAATTCCTTCTGTGTTTAACCACATCTTTCAAGGGAATCTGCTGAATTTCTTGGGACCTGTTCATTTTGCTGAACAGCACCCAAGTGTTTCATTTTTATTTCATATGATTTTATGATCAGCACCCTAAGACCAGGAGGAGCCACTACGACCTCACCACAATTCATGGGAGTTTATTGATGAAATTAAATGTTTTCTGTTTAAGAACATGAAGTTATTTACAGTGTTGGTTCCTCTAAGACATTTGATACACAAATAGAATTCCACAGAATTCCAGGATGGTTTGGGTTGGAAGGGACCTTAAAGCCCATCCAGTCCCACCTGCCATGGGCAGGGACACCTTCCACTATCCCAGGGTGCTCCAAGCCCCATCAGGGTGCATCCAAGCCCCCTGAACACCCTTTCCTGGTCACCTCAGCCCAGGAGTGCCTGGAATTCCTTTGTGCTGCTCTTCAGGTGCTCCCTGTTCTTCTTTGTAAATTTTTTCTCTTGTTCTTATATTCCCCAGCACCTTATTTTGAATGTTGTTCCTCTAAATATCCCAGAGTATGAAGAGTTGGTTCTACAGGATTTTGCATCCTAGTCTGGTGCCAACCCACCAAACATATGTCTCTGCTCAAATGGAAGAATCTGTTTTGATTTATCTTTTTTTTTTTTTTTTTTTTTTTTGCAATTTCTTCCTGGACTGGGGACAAAGCATTTCTTTAGATACAACCCAACATTTAGAATCTTCTGAGATACCAAACTTCCTATAATTTTTTGTTAATTTATCCCCATGCAGCAACTGTGACGAAGCTGACCTGCCTGAATACATGACAAGAATTATTAAATGTTCCAAAATGCATCACTAAATCAAAATTTATTTAGAAATTCCTGGCTGGGAGGGTAGGGAGGCCCTGGAATGGATTTCCCAGAGGAGCTGTGGCTGCCCCTGGATCCCTGGAAGTGTCCAAGGCCAGGGTGGACAGGACTTGGAGCAGCCTGGGATGGTGCAAGGTGTCCCTGCCCATGGCAGGGGTGGCACTGGGTGGGATTTAAAGTCCTTTCCAACCCAAGCCACCCCAGGATTCCATGATAATTCTTCAATCTCACGGGTGACAAACATGCCTGAGCTTCCCAGAGATGTTCAGGAATGAAAAGAAACCCATCAGCTCAGACAGGTGCAAAATCTCACATCGTTTTCTGTTAGATAAGGGAGTATTTGGGATGCACCACCACAGAAACACTCCAAAGCCTCTGCAATTTCCATCAGTTGTTGCCTCTGGGAGGTGTTTTTCTTGTTTGTGAGAAAAAAAAAAAAAAAAATCCTTCCAGTCACATGAAAATTATTCCACAGCAAGATAAATGCATGCAGGAAACAGCAGAAATTTTTGATGCAGAGCACAGTATCTCCACACAGAGTTAGGAAAATATTTCCTAATTCTTTTTTCTTTGTAATGGCAAATGTAAAGGAGCAGCAGATTGCAGAAACACTGAGGGGGTCTTTGTATTTGCACACCTGAGGGGTGCAGTGCAGGAGCAGGACAGCACCAGGGATCTGCAGGAATGAGCAAGGCTGGATCCTCCTCCGAGCTCAGAACCCCCAGCATGATCCAAATGCTGCCTCTGGAGGAGAAGGAGGAGGAAAACACGAGTGTTTTCCTTTTTTTTGTTTCACAATAATGCTGAAAAGGCTGCCTCAATCTTTCTTTTAAATGAATAGTTTGAAGTGAGGAATAAATAAAGCAGGTCAGATTGTTTTTGTCAGAGATGAGCGAGCAAGGACTAATGAGATCACATGACAGATGAGTCTACTCCAAGATTGTCCTAAGGAAGAATTCCATCCCTCTTTTAACTATTATTTACCATTTTATTGACACCAAGAGAACAGAACTTTCTAACTACCATTAGAAAACAAGAAGATATTCTAACTAAAAGTAGGGAAGCCTCACCAATTTTACAAATTCAATGGTATTCTGGGGAAGGGGGGCAGTTTGGGGGATGCTGTGCTCTATTCTACACCAAATACTTATCTCTATATTTTCATATTTAAGCCTAACCCACATATTATAGGTAAGTATTAAATGTACATAAGTATATAGAATAAAAATGTGTTTTCTCTATGTATAGAGACAACAGCTAGTTTATTTTTTACTACAGGCAAAATCCCAGCGCTATCAAAATTTTTGAGAACCAAAATATTTCTGTAAGAAATAAATCCCCCAGCCCTCAACAAGACACAAACTCCATTAGGAAAAAAAAAAAAAATCCCATTTATCTTCCAAACACAAATATCTCCATTTTCTTCCCTTCTGGATTACTTCTAAACACTTTTTTTTAGCAGCTAATCTCTCTTTAAAGCTGAACAGAGTAATGGAGCACAGAAGAGGCCATGGAATGGGAGAGCTGGAGAAGGGAAGGCTCCAGGGAGAGCTCAGAGCCCCTGGCAGGGCCTGAAGGGGCTCCAGGAGAGCTGGAGAGGGACTGGGGACAAGGGCTGGAGGGACAGGACACAGGGAATGGCAGATGGATGGGAGATTGGGAAGAAATCCATGGACTGAGTTAACTTCCAAGAGTCTTCCTTGCTCTGAGCAGCCCAGAAATGCAGAGATGGGAAGAGTCCCTCATTCATGGAAATTGAAGAGGGAAAAGTCAGCTCAGTGCCACGCTAAGGAAATTATCATCCCCAGCAAACTAGGTCACAGGAGTGAGTAGTTTACTAAATATAAACTTTCTTTGTAGTCAGGCAACCACTGTCAGAGTAATGAGATTTACTCATATTTCACCCAAGTGCTCTCTGCAGTCAGACTCATTAAAATAACCAAGTGACCACTCACACGTCCCTCACCTCTCAGGTGATGCAGCAGCAAATTTAACAACCTCAAAAAAAAAAAAAAATACCAACAAAAAAACCCAAAAGCTTTTGGTCTTTTATAATTTCTAAATAATAAAAGAAACCCCCTTTGCATCTCCACTGCCATTCACCCAAACATCTCCTGTATCCAAAAATATCCCAAGCGTAATTCTCTTCCCGAGTCACGTGGAGGTGGCAGAGCCTTACTCCACTCCCACAGATCCGTGGTGGTGGCACAGGGAGTTTCAGAGACCTCCTCAAACCTCTGCTCTGCTGCTGACACAGTTGGAAAGGAAACACAAAATTCCTGACATCTTCCAACCCTGTGAACAGCCGGGGCTCTCCCAAAAACGTGAAACCCTGAAAAATGAATGCAAGGCTGAGAACACACTCCCTGTTGTTTATTTTTATTTATTTATTTTTTTTTTGTGTGTGTGTGTGTGTGTGTTTGAGGAAGAAAAGAGAATAATATTTTTCCAGCCATGCAAGTATCAGTGTGTTTATAACAGGATGTTCTTCCTCTGCTGTTTGGATGGTTCCAAAAATATTCCCCTCTGGTTTGTGGCAGTGGCTGTCACCCTGACAGCGTTTGCTGCCTCCAGGGCAGGCTGTGTCTGTAACAAATCTGCACAGGCAACTGATGCCACACTCTCATTTTTCTAAACTTAGAGCTAAAAAAACTGATGGGGCTGAATTAGACAGCTGTGGATACAAAGCTTTAATTTCTGGATGGTTATTTCCCAGTGGTGCTCAGGTTTAAAACCTGCAAAGGTGGTGCAAGTTGGGCTAAAAGTTCTATTTTTGGTGGGTTTGGAGACAACTGCACGCTGACATTTACTATTATAAAATAATTAATGCTCCTGTGCTTTCAAACACTGGGTATCAGAAATGATGACACGGAATCAAAACCTGAAAAGAGGACACTCCACTGCAGATAAAACACTGACATCTCTTCAGAGACTTCCTTTTAAAAAGGAAAAAAAAAAAATGGCACAGTGTTGAGCCTCAGTTGTTTGAAGAAATATTCTTCTCCTCCAAAATGAAATTAGAAACATTCAGAAGCCCAAAATGTTGTAAATTTATGAATGTATCAATCTGTGGTTACGCAGCCAAAAGAAAAAAAAAATACATCTCTTGATATACATCTCTTGGTTTATTTTCTGGCTTCTTCCAAGGACAGAAAAGGCAATCAAATGCAACAGAAAAATTGTATTAATTGGCTGATCTTATGACAATTTCCATTCACCAGTATTTTCCTGTTCTTTTCACTGAATTATAATTATCCAGCAGGAAATGCAGAGTTTTATACCAAGTTTCAAGCAGTTTCTGCCTGGTTTTGGGCACTGCCATGGCTGGGGCTGCCCTGGGTCTGCACTGGTGCCTCCTCTCCTGGATATTTTAATTTATTTAACTGCTATCAATGTTCAAACAATACATTTTGGTGTAATTAGAAGGACTTCCATGAAATCACAAATATCTTGTTTATTTTTAAGGAAAGAAACCTGAAAGTAAGTCCAGAGAAGTATTTCTCTGAAATCTGAGAGTAATAATTAACATGTTTCAGGGGTCTTTTCTGCACTTTAATTTCAATATTCAGCTAAGAACTGTGTCTAATTTCCCAGACCAAGAAATGTTTTTTTTGGTGTGTATTTTAACACCTGCAGTTTTATAAAGGATTTCTCTTTTGATGGAACTCCTGGAAACAAACTAATTCATAAGTGCCTCCAAATCCCCCAAGATTTAACAGAGGAATACTTCTTTATATAGCAGGGCATGTTCAGCATCAAACTGAAATCTAGGAAAAGCCTTAATGCAAAATTAAAATGTTTTTAATCCGTGTATCCCACTTTTCCAGGCCTACATTCACACAGACCTATTACTCCACCTGCCTTCCCCTCATCCCCATTCCACAAGGAACATCCACTGAATATTTAGGTCTAAAGTATGGGTCACATTTAATATTTTTGTTTTCCTGCTCCATTAACATAAGATTGATAGCACTGCCATAATTACAATGCTTTTAAAACAAGCCCCTACACAAATATCAAATTCTGATTGATTGGAATCAGGAACAAGGAATAGAATCTTCCAAAACTTCATCCTTTCCTTTGGCCAAACTTAGACCAGCTGCTCTTTAGCTGATGATTTAGGAGCATCCACAAATGACATCAGGAGCACTTTAGTTACGCCAATCTAATTTAATCAAAAATACCTTGAGAGATGATTGTGTTACCAACAGAAAGGAATTTATCTCCCTTTTCAGCTGCGTGTGCAGCTCATACAGATCAGCCCCTGCAAATCACTCCTGGAAAACTTCAGAACACTCCTTAAATGTAATAATGGACTTTTTTCTTAATAGCAAATTTATTTGAAACCGTGCCCGTATTCCCTCCTTGTGAAATAGAAGATAAAATCCTATTTCCTCACAGCTCACTGTGCTGCCTGCTGCAAAAGCAGAGGCTTTAGGCACATTAAAGAAAAAGCCTTAATAGGTTTTTGCCTCTCGTTATTTTTTATTAAAATAAGGAAAAAACATGACTCTGGGTGGACTTGGGATTTTTTTTTTTTTCTCAGCAAGCCGTGCTTTCCAAAGCTCAGGAAGCCACAAGGATTCCCATTGGCACAAATCCCTGTTTAAGGCACATTCAGTCAAAGCTCTGCCTTTACTCTGCCATTCCTTCTGATATTCCTGCCTTTATCACTTTTGTCTCCATCATTACTCTTTCCATCTTATCTTTACTAAAAAGAAAACCTTCCAGGAAAAAATGCCTCGGAGAGGCACCACTATCACCCCAGACATCTCCACAACAGCCACGTGGACAATTAAACCAGCAGCAGATAACAGCAGAATTCCCTTCCTGCCTGGCTGAGATGAGGTTTGGAGTATTTTTGGGGGGGAGAAAACGACCTTGTTCATTTTTCCTGCCATTTCTCTGGAGAGCCACAATTGGCACATCCACATTTCTGTCACCAGGAGGAACCACCAGGGCTGTGCTGCCTTCACTCCCTCAGGACCCCTCAGGATCTCTCTTCCCAGCCTAACTGTGGAAAAGCTGCTTGGATGAGTGGTGGGTTATGGAATTAATGGACAAGACAGGCTGCTCTCCAAGAAGAGGAAATTTGGAGTGTCTGCATTGCCATAAAACCTCTTGGGACAGCAAGGAGGAGTTAAGCCCAAAGATAAAATTGTGGTTAAAATTTAAAAATTTCTTCGAAGTTCTTCATGTTTTAAAAGATGCTTTAGTTTCTAATGGTTATTTGGGACAGGTAGAAGAGTGCAAATACACATGTGGGAAAAAGAAAAATGCAAAGGTCCAAGTAAAACAATCAACTCCCCCCAAAAATCAAATTTACTGGAGAAGATTTTGTAGAACCCATCTAAATCATCCCTCCCAATAAAAACACACCCGAATCTGTTCTATCTGCTGCATTTCTTTAGCCCACAGAGACACCACCACAAAAAGAGAAAACCTCCATGTGGAGAGGGAATGAACGGGCAAGAGGAAGTGGGCAGAACTCTGTCCAACAGTTTGGCTGCTGGAGAAAAAGGCAAATTATTCTTTTCAGGGAGGTGTTGCCACATGAACTCATCAGTTTAAACCACCAAAGCAATTTTGATCTGCAAGAATTTTATGCCACTGAAGATAATACTAAGAATTTTCAAGAAAAAACATCAAAAGCTTTTAAAAGCTTAGTTAAGGAGTTTCCAAGTCAAAATAATGATATTGTTCAAAATTGTCATCCATTTGACCCATTTAAAAGTTTAAATTTGGGTGTTTTCTTTGCCACCCATAAATATAAACCCTCTTTTTGCTCCCACAGAATGATTCTAATCTCAAATTAAATAGTCCACAGGACTGCTGGAATTGTCATCCAGGTCCTTCTCATGGTGAATAAAGCAACAGCATTTATAGGCATTAAAAACAAACCAAAAAAGCAAAATATTCATGTAAAAGCTCATTTCTTCCCATCTTCCTCTCTTCATCTCAACCCACTTCAGTCCAGTTTTTATTCTTATGTTTTCCAGCTTATCTAAAACTAAATCCTGAACCACCCCAATCTCTCAGCTCCTCCAAAGTCCTACTGAAATCAGTGAGGGAAATTCTTCACTACGAAAAAGAATTCTTCACTATGAATAGAATTCTTTACCACGGAGAATTAAATACTGGAATTCTTGACTATGGAAAATAAATCCTTCCCTGGGAGGGTGGGGAGGCCCTGGCACAGGGTGCCCAGAGAAGCTGTGGCTGCCCTCATCCCTGGGAGTGTCCCAGGCCAGGCTGGACAGAGCTTGGAGCACCCTGGGAGAGTGGGAGGTGTCCATGGAATGGGGTGGAATGGGATGGGCTTTAAATTCCCTTCCAGGACCCTATGGAATACCCCCTGTGCATGGAGCTGCTCCAGAGGTACAACAAAAGGGCTGCACTCCCAGATCCCCAGGGCAAAGCCACCACAGCAATCCCAGGGATGCTGAGATCCACAGCCATGCCTCAAAAATTTAATGCATTCTTTTGTAGGCCCAGATGAGATTCTTTTACATGGAGTGGTTAAGCTGAAGGAAAGAAACAGGAAAAAATGAAAAAGCAAACAAAAAAAAAAAAACCCCAAAAAACCAACAAAACAAAACAAACAAAAAAAAACACACCAAAGAAAAAAAGGAAAAAAGAAGGGCCTTTGTCCCAAAACAGTTTTTCCCTTGTTTTTTTTGGAAGAATCATCCAAAAAGCCCTGAGTGTTGCTGAATGCTCTTCCATGACATTTAGTCTTAATCTTCTCTTTCTCCATTTCACTCTCTATATCCAGCTCGAGTTCCCTGCTCCAGCCTGAGCATTTCCCTGTTCTCTTCCCTTGTTTACAATTTCAGATCCAGGGAGGCTGTTAAACCTTGTCCTGCAACTCCCCTCTCCTCCTCTTTCCATGCCATTATTCCTTAAGAGACCAGCCAAAGGCACATTCAGGTGTCTTTGATAAATAAGGCAAAGCAGCATTTTAGCCCTGAAGTAGGAATCCTAAATCATGTGGCTGGAATCCCTTGGAGTGGGTGTCCATGCAGACATGGCCATAAGTCATAAACCAGTTACATCCCTTCCAGTGCATTGCACCGAGCTCCTAAAATGGGATATTTGTGTCCAGCACTCACTCTGTGATCTATGAGCCTCTGGTACTGAAACTGTAAAAAAAAAACCTCAGGTATTTCCTGAAATCTCTGATTTTGGTAACCTGTGTACAGCAAATAATGCAAGCAGGGATGCAGACTAAATAATCAAATATGAAATATACCCTGGATATCAGCAGGACAGAAATCTCATGCCAAAATCCTCTTCACTGAAAATCTAAAATGTTTTTTTGCTGTGTAAAGTTAATATAGAATGATATGGTTTTATAGGAAATCAACCTAGATAAATGTTCATGTGTTTGCAGATAATCCTGCCATTTCAAACCAGTGTGATGGCAAGAAATCTGATGGTTAGATGAAGAAAAAAATATTTAGCACAGAGTAAATGTAACTTTATGATTGATCAGAAACAGATCCCAGATTTCTGCATTTTTGACACTCACTCCTGTTTGTGCCCTGCCCCTCCCCAGCACTCACACAACCAGGAGCTGAGCCTCACACCTGATTTCTTGCTGTACCCATTATAATCTGAATTAACCTTTGCTAATACACCAGGGACAGAGGGGCCCTGCAAATCCTGGAGTGGTCCCAGGCCAGAGTGACCCCACTGTGCTGCCCTAAGCCAGGACTCCTGCCCTACAACTCGATGACTCCTTTATTCCATAGAAAACCTACACTTCCTGGGGGTTGGGATCACAGAATGCACCAGCTGGAATGGAGCTCTGGAGGGCTCCAAGCCACCCTGCTGCTCCAGGGAGGTCCAACTCAATCAGGATGTTCAGGCCATTATCAGTTGAGTCTCACATTGCTACAAAGACACAGATTTTACAACTTCTCCAGAGTTTTAACCTTCCTTGTAGCTAACTGGAATCTCCTTTTTCCCAAGCTGTGTCCCATGCCTCTCCCTGTGCACCTCCAGGACACGCCTTTCCACACCCTCCAGGAAGAAATGGACTTTTGTGATCAGGGGGAATCACAAAACCCCTGGATGCCAAGCAGCTCTGAGTATCACTAAACCCACACCTCGATTTCACATTCATCTTCTGATGGAAAATGGGCCCCATCCACCATGGAAATGAAACCTAAACATGGAGACCACGAGGTGAACAGGGAAAGTTTCATAAATCTCCTTCAATCCAATCAACAGCTCCATGCAGACATTTCAACTGCTCCTTCCACCACTCACAGCAACTCCACCTTAGCATGCAAACAATTTTCAGTCAAACTGCCAGCTCAGCAGGGGAAGATTTAAATCCGGATTTTCTTGTCCCATAACTTTTCATTTCTTGGTTGTCAAGGCCTGAGATATTCTGAATTCTGCCTACTGTAGGAGCAAGAGATACTGCCAGCAAATCTTAATACCTCAGCAAGATTTTCCCCTCTTTCTTGTGAAACATAAGGAAATACTTTGCAAAGCAAGTTGGGTCCTTTTAGGCAGCTGAGGTCACAGTGGCAGTTTGTTGTTGAGTCACTGCTTTCTGCTAGCAAAAAGGCACAAATTCCATGGATTTCTTAGGAATTCTATCACTTAGTATAAATAATGCTATAATTTAATCACCATAATCTTTGGGTTTAACGTGGTTAGAAGGTAAAGTTACCTCCTGGGTTAACTTCATGCTGCCTGGACAATTCCCCTTTTCTGCAACACTCATTTATTTTTGAAAGCTTTGATGAGATGGATAGATCTTGGAGTATTTTCTACAGTTTAACAAGTTTCTAATATAAGATTCTATCACAAAGATTTACTGAATTAATCCACAAGAATGGCACTGCTCTTTGCTGAATGGGAATTCCCCACGGAAAACAACAGAGTCTAAAATAGCTCCAAGATGGAAATCTCTCCTCTGTCTCCCTGGGTGCTCTCACTTGCCTCCTTCCACATCCCCAGCGTGCACTGAACCCACTCCAGGCTCCCTGAATCCCTCCCCAGGCTTCTTTCCCATCAGGTATTTCCTCAGTGCCTCAAGGGCAGTGACTTGCCCAGACTGGGTTGTGGGTTCCCAACCCCTGGAAGTGTCCATGGAACAATCTGGGGGAGGGGAAGGTGCCAGACACAAAGCCCAACAATCAGACACAGATTTTTATCCTAAACATTCAAAGCCTTATTAATTTATTTTTATGACTTTTCTCCCCCTCACCTCCCTCTTCAAGCCTTGCTCTGCAGTCCCAAGTCCATCTCCTCCCTCTGAGCAGAGTTTGGGCTCCTGGAATTTCATCATCTCCCAAATTAAATCACATTAATCTTCCCCTCTGTATTCCCTCCATTGATGTGAGTTCTCCTCATCACCCCTTATTTTCTTATTTTATGTCAATAAGAATCTTATAAACTAAAAATACAACTCCCTCATTTCAGCCTGGTAATAATTCCTCACATGAGGAACCTCCTGACCTCCTGCACTTCCAGTTCTCCTGTCCAAACTGATTTGCTCTTCTGGCTTTCATCTTCTCTCACTGACCCAGCTGTGCCACAGGTGGAAAGCTGAAATGTGCTCCATCCCTACTCCTGCACAGACAGCATTTATTTCCTTCCATGGAACTGTGGGCAAGCTTGGATCAGACAGGCACTGGGCTCTCTCTAAAACTGAGGAACAAACAGGACACAACTTTCAATCCAGATTTTACAACTGTGTAAGTGGAAAGTGTAAAAAATATTCAACTCAAGTAAAATATTTGTGTGGCAAAACCATTCTTGTGCAAAGCTTCACTGAAAGCACGACTTGAGATGGAGTCACAATCTTTAACCTCTGTGTATTTGAACTACTGAATTTTAAATTCTGGACTGTGTCCTCAGTTAAACTCCAACAGCCTTCAAGGAAAACAAAAAAAAACCAAACCCAAAACACAACACAGAAAAGTCAACAGCTCAGATCCCACAGGGACTATTTTAAACTTAATATTTCCAAGATCCCTCTTTTTGGGGTTTTCTTTGCTGAAGAAGTCACAAACTGCTGCTGCCTTTGGGAAAAGAAGCTCCCTTTCCATGAGCATTTAGAATCAACATGAGCAGTAAACACTAAGGTAAGGTCTGATATACACATCAGTTAGAGTCCACAAAGTCTAAAGATGACAAAGAAATTAATTGCCACAACTTTTAGGGCAATTATGGGGACTGATAATTGCATTATTTACTATTTTGAGTGATGATATAGCTTAGAGTTGTTTAAGATAGGTGAATATGCAGATTGTAAATTTGTGCTTGAACTTGTAAATAAGAAAGCAAATTAATGGAAATAAAGACAACATATATTTATTGGTATTATCTGGTATATCAAAAAATAGGTAAAAGATAACTGAAGTGTTGAAAAAACTGCTAAGTGTGTTCTATGTCAAGGCTTTGGGCACAAAGTGAGCACAGGACATGGAATAAATGAGGAAAAAAGTTACAAAGAGGCAACAAAAAGGATTATCTAGCAGTGAGATGCAGTTGAGAGTAGAGACACACATGAGCTACAAGTCTAGACAAAGTAACTATTTACAATATATAGAAAAGGTTCAGAGACCAAAGGCAGATTCTCTATAGGCATCAGGTATCTTAAAAATGAACTTTTAATAAGAAGAAACTGTAGCAAAGTGACCAGAGCAGTTCCATAAAAGGCAGCAAGAACACCTTGGTAGGAAAGGAAACACCAGGAAAAAAGCAAACCCAGAGCATGGAGCAGTTGTTCATCAGCTGCTAAAAAGCTGCTGAAAATTCAGAATTGTTCTTCAGAAGAACTAAGGAAATCCCACACCATGAGCTCCAGGGACAAACCCTATGGAAAAAAAAATCACACACGAAGGAGTGGGAATTTCTGCAGGGAGAACTTCAAGAGATGACCAAGCACAACTTCTGCTGCCTTTCCACCACCATTCCCAAGGAGCTCCACCCTGGAGTCACACTCCCTGGAAATCACAGCAGGAGACAGCCCAAACCATGCAGCAGAGCCCCCAGAATGGCACAGGGGACAGGATGGCTTTGACATCACTGAGATCTGTCCACTGGGGACACCCAGATGACACAAACCCACAATCCCACCTGGAGCTGTGGCTGGGATCACACAGAGACATCAAGGGGAGCAGAGCAGGACTTTCAGAGCAGTGAAATAAATTACAGCTCCACAACAGCTCATCCAACCTGGCACAGAGGGAAAACCCATCTGGGAATGGCACCTGCAGCAAAGACACTGGAGAATCTCATTCACCAACTATTCCCAGTGTCCAGCACCACAGTTCAGCCTCTTCCTGCACAAAATTACCTGAGAATTCCTCAACTAGCCAGCTCAAGAGTTTGCAGTTGCTTAGAAAGATATGAAGATTTTCATGAAATAGCAATATTCAGCAAATATTCCTTATTTGCTGGAGAGTTTATAAGGAGTTGTGAGGGATCTTTCAGGAATCTCACATGGCATCATTTATTGTGGAGGGGAAAATGAAGGGAGAGAGAAGGCCAATCTATAGCCAGTGCAGATGGACTTGATTTAAATTGTATTTCATTTAAATGCCACCTCTCACACCTGCAAACATCAGAATATACTCATTTATATCAGCACATTGTAACCCAACAGCAAAAATAATCTAATATAGGGAATTGCCTTGTGTCTAAAGCTTATTAAATAACAGAATTCAAAAATTAATCTAAAAATGCTTTAGTTGTACAAGAATTCTTGACTTTAGCCAATGAAAAAATGTAATGAATTAACTTGATTTCTTCTAAGGAAATATTTGAAATTTGGCAATCCATTTGAGATTGGTAAAACCTTACTGCCATTCTGCAGGAATCCTTTTCAAAGAATTCTTTTCAAACCGTGTCAGTTTTCAGGATGCTGCCTGGGACATTCTCAGTTCTGCACCAGCACACCTTCAATTCCATGAACAGAGTATTCAGTTTAACTTTCAAATACAAATGTTTGGAATACAAAAGTTGGCAGAGAAAGGGTTGGGTTTGTTTGCTTTGTGAGTTTAGATCACTCTTTAAAGTATGGACAAAGCCATCAGAGCCTGTTTAGATACCCAATATCTTTACATAAAATCCCAGAATCATTCAGGTTGGAAAAGAGCTTGAAGATCATTGACTCCAACCACTGCCACCACTACCCCATGTCCCCAGGTGCCACATCCACATGGTTTTTAAGGGATGAGGACTCCTGGACAGCCTGTGCAGGGCTGGACAAGCCTTTCCACGAAGAATTTTCCTCAACATCCAACCTAAACTTCCCCTGGAACAACTTGAGGCCATTCCCTCTTGTTCCTTGGAAGCAGAGACCAACATATCCACCTTTTAGGAGATTGCTCCAACATTCTTCAACATTGCCACTTTTCAATGCCATCCTATGTGAGAAATTAAGGGCACACTGATTTTAGACGCCAAACACTGATTCCTATCTATCAAAATGGAAATGTTTATGCAGATGCATCATGTACTGTTTATTTTGATATTAAACCATAATTAAAATCATTCAACTCTACGAACCAGAGCAGCCTTCATCAAAATCTCAAAATGTTTAGTTTTTATCCAGGAAAGGATGAAGCTAAAATCATCCCCATAACAATAACCACTGTCCAGAACTCCCTGCTCCCAAATTAATGGTTTTATAGGAGGCAATGGAAGGACACGAGTGGTTCTCCCTTGGAGATGAATGGATGAAGCCCTAGGATTTTAATCACAGATTTTTCTTCTATCACTGAGTGTTTTAATTACTTTTAACAGACAGTTGAGCAGCAGAGCTGAGGTGATATCTGTAGGCTAAATCTCTCTTGGCCTGCTGAGTGCTGACTGGGCTGTCTGCCCTGAGCTGGGATGGCTCCTCATTCTGTGAAGGTGTATCCCAACAGGTTGGATTAAATCATCAAGGAATCCTGGAAAATGCCCCATTTTAACTTGCCCAAGCTTGCTGGGGAGAAGCTGGAAGAAAAAATCAAGATAAGAAGGGCCAGTGACTGCACATCATTTTTTGCACATTATTTTTGCTGCTGTCTCTGCAGTTGACTTTGGGTTGTAGCAGCACCTTCCCAGCAATGATCCTGGGCTCCCTGCTGGACAATCAGGAGGTAAAAAAAACCCAACATGCCACCACTCAACTTGTGTTCCACAACTACCAACCACATCACAGAAATGGGTGGGGTCCTACATTCACCATTGGCAAAAATGACAATAAAAACAATCTGAATGCCACTGGGTTGTGTTTTGTTCCTCTCTCCCTCCAATTTTTGTTTTACTCCACCCTATTGGTTGAAAATTAAAATAATAGAAAAAACTTTTCTGGTTTCAGACATGGGGTCCATTTCAGACACCTCCAGCAGATGCCTTAAATCAGTATTGGTCCCACACTTGCTGCCTCCATGAAGAACTGATGGGTTTTTTTAGGGAATGTTGACTTACACATCTATCCCTTAATTAGAGGGGAAAAAAGCTTTCTAAATTCTGAGGGCTGTTCCAATTCTACTCAATCTAAACACCATCCCATTTCAATTTCCCATATGAAATTCCCACATTCCTTTCAGAGCTGCCCAATTAGAGCTGCATAGAAAGATGAGTGGTCTCAAAATGGAAGGGAAAAAAAGCCATTTTTAGTGATGCTTCATCATCAGTGATACATAGAACTACAAAAATAACTGTTTGGGCTGCACACTTAATTGTGTAACATTTTCTACTAGATATTTTTACCTGAAATAGTTTGGTTTCTTAAATCAGAAAAAAAAATGGAGGTTTTTTATCAATTCAACTTGCTGAATATAAACACACAGAAGTTCCAGATATTCTTACTTTTTCCTTTTTTTAAATCCACCTGTATTCCCTAAAAATACAATACACAACAGCAATGAGCCATCTCAGCCAAAGTCCTGAATGCTGTGTTAGAGAAGAAGTTGGGGCGCCGGAAAAATTTTGAATACGGCATTCAAATCCTTAAATATAACATTAAAATCCTTAAATATAACATCAAAATTCTTAAATATAACATCACAATTCTTAAACATAACATCAAAATTCTTAAATATAACATCAAAATTCTTAAATATAGTATTAAAATCCTTAAATACAACATTAAAATCCTTAAATATAACATTAAAATCCTTAAATATAACGTTAAAATCCTTAACTATAATGTTAAAATTCTTCAAGACAGCACTAAAATTCTCCAAGACAGCACTGAAGGAAGTTTCAATGTAAACTCTGTATGATCTAACAGGGCTATCTGGGCAGGGCTTTTAAGGCTCAGCCGTGTTTTTCTTGCTGTTGCTTCCCGGAGAATTCAGTGAAAGCTCGGCTCTGCATTTAATCCCCGAGCTGCCATCAGCTGCCAGCCCGGCAGCACCCCCACGTCCCCATGAACCATATGGCCCCCAGCGAGGCCCTTTCTGCTCGCAGCTGTTGCCGCGGCACCAAAAGGCCCCCGGGGCTCCCAGGCGGGGCCGGCAGGCGGAGAGAGCCGGCACACGCTGGGCACGGCTCTGCCACCACGGCCAGGGGCCACCTGGCACGGCCGGGGGCACACGGGGACGGGGCTTGCAGGGGGTGCTGGGCACAGGGATGTTCCTGCTGCCTGCTCCAAGTTCTCCCAGGATAAGGGACACGGCTCTGCTCCAGGCTGGGGTGATAAGGATGCTGCCATGGCTGCAGCTCCTCTGCTCTGGAGCACTGGGGGTGTTCACCTGTTCACCTTTCAGGGTCTAAAGAGGCTGCAGGAGAGCTGGAGAGGGATTGGGGACAAGGGATGCAGGGACAGGACACAGGGAATGGCTCCCAGTGCCAGAGGGCAGGGATGGCTGGGAGATTGGGAATTGGGAATTCCTGGCTGGGAGGGTGAGCAAGCCCTGGCACAGGTTACTCCACGGCTGCCCCTGGATCCCTGGAAGTGTCCAAGGCCAGGCTGGACAGGGCTTGGAGCAACCTGGGATAGTGGGAGGTGTCCCTGGAGGGGGCTGAAACCAGATCCCTTCCAACCCAGACCACTCCATGATAATAACTCCATGACTTAGACAATTTATTCCTTACAAAGTTACGCAGAGCTGGAAGACAAATCTGAACTGTTCGTGTCAAACAAGGCACCGCACGTAGCGCTGAGCCTTGTCTTCCTTTCATCTAAAAAAAAAATATTCCACCCCAACAAACCCCAAACAAATCATGTTGGAACTTCTCTAATTACAAAATCAAACATGAAATTTCTCCTGTGACATTTTCAATACTTGCGATGATGAACTCCTGCGATACACACGGAGTATGACAGAAAATCATTCTGCAAGTTCACAAGTGATAAGCTCCTACCCATTTTGGCACGTCTCAGCTCTGATAGCAGTCAATTTTTTCCTCATTATAAATGGGGAAAGTAAAGATATCATGCAAAGGCCACTTAAAAGCAAAACAAAATCAAGGAATGCAAATTTATATTGGAGTTACACAACTGCCAAGCCTGCTGATCTTCTGTTTATTGCTCGCATGTTCTGCTCTTTGCCTCAGCCGTGCGTTTGCAACACTGAAAACTTCAAAAAAAGTGTCTTTGAAAAGCTGACTTTGAATCCTTGCGAGCGTGACTCAGACGTAATTTACATGGCTGAAATTTCACCGAGCCGCTTGGAAATTACACCACCACAAACCCTCCTCGTCAGGAAGGCTCGCCCGCAGCCTCTGCGTGCGCTCAGTTCCTGTCACGCCGAGCCCTCTCCCAACAGGAATAAATTTCACATTCTATTGAGGGTGACACAGGGCTGCCATCAGTCACTTTTCCAGGCACAGCTGCGGGAGGGTGGGATCAGGCCGGGAGCACAGGGGAAGGAAGTGAGAGCGCTGGGAATCCGGCTGAGCCGTGCGCGCCCCGGACCTTTCACCACGGACCATATGCTCCCCTGGCATCCCAACACGTCCTTAACGACCAAACAACCTTTTCCCACACTCATTTTGTTTTAGCCAGACTGCTCCAAACACACCTCCTTTTTTTTTCAATTAGCCACGCAAAGATGGGAAAGCGCCGGCAGACCCCTGGTGCCTGTTAATGACGCGCCGAGGGAAAGGGCTGAGAGCTCCAAAAACAGCTCCCACTTTCTGCCACATCCACTCCAACACGTGGGATGCAGCAATGCCTGCGAGGTTGAGATTGGGAATTAGGAAAAATAACTCCACTGAAAGCAAGCTCAGCCCTGGCAGAGCTGCCCAGGTGGAGTCCCTGTCCCTGGAGGGATTTCAAAGCCATGTGGATGTGGCGCTTGGTGGCTTTGGCAGTGTTGGGAATGGTTGGACTTGATGGTCTGAGAGGGCTTTTCCAATCCAAATGTTCCTGATCCTGTTCTTCTACATGGAGGCAAATGCTGGAAGGGTTTTTGGTTTGTGTTTGGTTTTTTCTTGTTTGTTTGGTTTTTCTTGGTTTTTTTTTTCAGCATTATCTCTCCCAGTAATTCCTCTGAGTCTGCATCATTCACTCCTCTTGCCCACTGGGACATCAAGAAGCACCCAAAAGAAAGGAAAAGCTGTTTGCAAATAATGAAAAAACAAAGAGAAAGAACTTCCATCCTTCTCCAAAGGCTCCAACAACTCCCAGAAAGTCCTGGAGATGTGTCAGGGATCCAGAGCCCTCCAGGTGAGGCACAGACACTGCGGATTCTGATGACAAATTTTGGGTTTTTTTGGAGAAAAGCTGTTCTCACACTAAGATAAGAATGCATGATAGTTACCTGGCCAGAGAGGAAACACAAATAAGGGGTATTTGTAAAGAATGAGCTGACTTTGAAGATTTGAAGAAGGGGAAGAAAAAGATGAGTTTTTTTTCCTTTTTAAAGCCCAGCTGTTGTTTTATTATCTCCTGTAAGGGAACAATTAGCACTGCTCTCAAACCTGGGCAGACTCAGGTTCCTCACCTGAGCACTGTTCACTCTTCTGACAAACTCAAAGTCCACTAAAAAATTACCAATTCTCTGTCCATTGGAAAAGTAAAGGGACATTTGAGCCACTTTTTTTAACAAACCTGTATTGTGAGTCTGTTGACACCACATTTTCTTCTTTTTAACTGAGTTATATATATTTATGTACAATTTACTTCTACTCGAAGAGCAAAATTTAAAAAAAAAAAATCAGTCTAATTCAGTATCCTCAGCACCAAACAAGTTTTCATTAAAACATTAATTTCTAGAGATGATAAATAATCTTATTTGAGACTATTTTTTTTCATACTCTGTTGATACCTGGTATTATTTAGACAGCACAGTGACAACCATGAAAAACATTCTGGTTTGAAAGTCTTTTCCTCAGATTTAGATCCCAGTCATTAAAAAAATCTCCTGAATTGTCCTTCCTTACTCTATTTGTAGCACAAAACTGCCAAAGAGCAGCAAAAGTTTCCCTTATTATTTTTTGCTGTTAATTCCTTTAATTCTCCCATGAATATAATGATGTGCATCATTATGGTGCTTAATTATTGCCTAAAATCTTCATTTCCCCCTGCCCTTTATCAGACCAATCCCTGTTGTACTTTTAGCTCTGCCCAGGTAATTTCACATGGTGAATTTAACATTTCACCCACGAATTGAAAAGATGATGAACCCACAAACCAGCATGGATATAATCCTGAATCCATCTCAAAATTCCCACTAAATTAATCTACAAATTCCTATTTATTCCTACCCAGACATGACAAATGGCACCAGGACACGCCCACCACAGAAGGCTCTAAAATCTCTTTTATTTGACTATAATTCAGGGCAGAAGTAAGATAATCTTATTTTCAGAGACCACAGCAGGAACAGATTTCTAATCCCAACTCTGACACTGACTTGAGCAAGTTATTTAATCTCTCTCAGCTGTCACTTGGCAAATGACATATTTTTTCTTTGCCTCTTAAGTACTATGAGGATGCAGCAATAGATACAGCCTTGAAATCATTTAAAAAAAAAAAAACAAAAACCCCAAAGTACCAAAGAAGATAAAAACCAAATCAGGTGCTCTGAAGGTATCATAAAATAATTACAGCAAAGAATAACAACCTAAGGATACTCAGAAGTGAAGCTTCTCTTCCTACTCACAGATTTTTCCAAGCAGTATAAAAATCAAGATGTTTGTCTTAATTTTCACATTGCCTGAAGAAAAAAAAGAGAAAAATCAACCCCAAAAAAAACAACCTTACAATTTTTTTTTCCCCACTCCTGCTTTGCCATTCAGGGAGGTTTGAGGCAGAAGCAGTGATTCTGTTTGTATTCCTGGGAACTCCAGGCTGCTCTGGCACACATTTGAAAGGTTATCTTTAAAACCAAAAGAGTGCAAAATTGATCTTTTCAAGCTCAAATGTACTCCTGCACGGACGGGGCTGATGTTGCACTGTTTAAAAAGAGGGAATGAGCGAGTGCTGCTGTTGAAATTCTGTTCACAGAGCTCCTGCCCACTTGTGTCTACTTCCCTCCTCCCATTTTTTACCTTTCCACGGCCAAGGCAGGTCCGGCATCACCACAGAACTCAGCCAAGATTATTTTTGTCATGTAAAGTATCATTTACATAATGTCTAATTAAGCACGTGATTCCAGCAAAGAATCCACGTTCCCCCCTCTCCAATATTCCACAAAAACGCTCTCCCCCAGCACCTCCAGATAATTTATGACAACTTACAGTCGATTTATTCCGTGTGACACTGGTAAACAAATTAACGTGGGATTTAATTGCTTTGTCTCCTCAGCTCGGGCTTGCTTTTAGCCATATTTATCTGGAATTATTATCTACAAAGAAAATAGATTGTAATTGAGCTTATAAAACTGATGGTGGTTTGAAGTTGACAACTGTCACCATTATTAATCTGAATTTCACTTCAGGGGAGAAGAATGCCTGATCAAGTATTTCTGCAAGGAAGGCTGGTTTTCTGCTGTCTCATGTTTCCTGCAGTATTGTACTCACATGCAGCTTTTTTTTTTTCTCCTCCAGAGTTATTTATTTATTTATTGCATTTGTACAAACCACTCTGTTTCTTTCTCTCAGAGCAGATCAGAAATCCCATCTCTAATCAACCTTTTTTTTTTTCCTCCCACTGAAACATGAAAGAATCAAATCTCTGCAACACCTGATCCATAACCAGCACTGAGAAACAAACAAAACAACTGAAGTAAAAAAAAAAAAAATTTCCTTAATCATGATTATATAATTCATACTGCCTCAGCAGTATTAGCAGAGATCATTAAAAAACCCTAAATACAAATATTAGTGTATAAAATAGCAATAACCCATCTGGCTTGCATTAGCTAAAAGCAAAGTTTGGATGGTGGAGAGCTGAAAAATGATGACAACATGAGCTATGCATTCCTAAAAGACCTATACATTTCCCAAATTCCTATCTGATTACAACATATCTCACAGCTCCAGGAACTCCACACACAAAAACCCCTCTACAGGTATAAACCACCACTCTGACACTGCCTCTGTGAAGCAGCTTCAGCAGGATAAAAATAAATAAATTTGCATATTTAAAACTGAAGATACAAATAAGGAACAAATGTCCCAGACAGGACAGAATTAGCTTTTAAATTCTGATTTTCACCTGAGGGTCTTTTCCTTTCCTATTTTGAGATTTACAGCAATAAAACACGTTGAAATCTAGAAGTGAAAGTTTATTTTCTTTAAGGAAAAGAACCCATGCAGGCTGGAGGATGGGAAAGGAAGTAGGCAAGAAGAAGGATGTTTGGACATTTGCCACTGTGAATATGAATGAATGACTTCAGTAAACCTTGGTTGTTTTGGACTAGAAATGTTTTCTCTTTTTAGGACATAATGACCAGAGCCTGGAATTACTGTGGATTAGACACGTGGCCATGAGAAATTGCTTGGGAATTGCACTGGGGAGGAGGCCAGGCAGGGATATGAGGATCCTGGCCATATAAAAGAGCCCAGGTCAGGCTTTTAGACACTCACCTATGCTCAGGTAATGGCATAATCGACATGCTGTAATTAAATATTTTATGAACATAGGCATCCAGGCTCATTTTCCAGCTCCTAAACCCAGCAAAGTGCTGCTTCTCTGACTTGCAAAGCTCTCACGTGTCACCAAAGCAGCAAAAGAGCCTTTTCCTCTGACCAAACACTGCATCCCCCTGCACTGTCCCTGCTTTGGGGAGGAAACCCCCTTTTCAGGTGTGGCTGGCTGAGCCAAGGCTGGCATTGTGAGGGATGGACAGACAGACATGACCCAGATTCCCTCTCTCCAGCCCAGAGCGAGTGGCTCCAGCGTGTCCCAGCCCGTCCCTCTGAAGCTTTGGGGCTTTTTGTACCTCAGCCTGCTCCAGTCACACTCCCCAGGCCCAGCTGAGGGAATCCCTGCTCCCAGTGACTGCTGGAACCCAGCAGAGACACCCAGTTCTCCCCACAGGGGTGAATTTCTGGCCATTTCCAGGCCAGCCCTCCTTGCAGAGCCACTTGAGCACTCAGCTGAAGAAATCTGTCTCCTAAATGCTCGTGGCAGAGCTCCTCTCTTCCCATTTCCTTTGGAGACCTGGCTCTGCTCTCCATGAAAAAGCAGGAATGGACTGGCAGCTTCTTAATTTTCCTCTCCTGTCCCATCCCCATCACTGCACACCTAAGTGCTATTTCCCACTGAAGGATTGTGTCCTTAAGGAATGCCAAAATGCTGAAGCCCTTTCCTTAAAGTGTCTGGGCCAGAAAAGGCAAGGAGAGAGAAAGATAAGGAAGGATGAAAACATTCTTCTCCCTTTAAACATGTTTGGAAAGTTTATACAGGAAAAACTAAAATGCAAACTTCACTGCTCACCACTGGGACAAAGCTCTCCCAGTTCACTTGTTCTGTCCTCTCAATGCTGATGTGGAAAACCCCAAACTGAGCCCCTGTGTCCATCAGAGACATCACTGTAGAGACAAGAGCATCCTGCTCAGGGATTCTGCATCCCCACCTCAGCTGTACTGACTAAACCCTGCATCCAGTGGCACTTCTCCAGCTTCCAGAGGCACTACAACACCATACCAACCACCTCCTTTTAGCTCTTTAATGAATAGCATGGGGATGGTTTTGAATCAGACACACCAGGAAATAAAAGGCAGCTGCCACACCTTGAGTTTCAGACAAGGTTCTGGCACAAAACTTCTCTGGGTTTACAAACTCAGCTTCCAGATACACCTGCAGTGTTGGTTTTCTTTCCAAATTGTTGGGGGTTTGTGACAAACTCATATTTCTGTGTTACAGAGCACTGAACACACAACTGGTGACTGAAAGGTCTTGGTAGGATCCAAATGGATCTTGTCAGGTAATTATTGATTTGTGACTGGAGGTGTTCACAGGGGAGGTTCTGCACCATCCTCAAAAAAACTGTGCCACTTTTGCACCTGGGCTTTGCAGGCAAAGGGAGGGAGGAGGTGGCTGCATCCCAGCCCTGTGACACCTGCACAGGTAAGGGCAAGGAAACACACAGGATGCTGGGCAGCACCCAGGATGTCAAAAGTCATGGAATTGGGTTGGAAGGGTCATTAAAGCCCATCCCATTCCACCCCTGCAATGGGCAGGGACACCCTCCACTATCCCAGGCTGTTCCAACCTGGCCTTGGACACTGCCAGGGATCCAGGGGCTACCACAGCTTCTCTGGGCCCCATCACCCCTTCAGCCAGGAATTCCCAATTCCCAATCTCCCATCCATCCCTGCCCTCTGGCAGTGGGAGCCATTCCCTGTGTCCTGTCCCTCCAGCCCTTGTCCCCAGTCCCTCTCCAGCTCTCCTGGAGCCCCTTCAGGCCCTGCCAGGGGCTCTGAGCTCTCCCTGGAGCCTTCCCTTCTCCAGGTGAGCACCCCCAGCTCTCCCAGCCTGGCTCCAGAGGGGCTCCAGCCCTGGGACTCTCCAGCAGCTCCAGGTCCTTCCCGTGCTGGGCCCCAGGGCTGGAGGCAGCTCGAGGTGGGGTCTCACCTGAGCAGAGCAGTGACAATCACCCCCCTGACCTGCAGCCCTGCTCCTCTCTCAGCTGGAGCACAGCCCAGCAGCAGCTGCCTGCACTGCCCAACGTGCAGGTGGAGAGGGTTTTCCAAACACCTCAGCCAGGCCTGACAGACACAGGAAGTGACAAGGAGAGCTCAGCCTGCTTTACCAATGAAATTACAAGAGAACCCACCTCATCCTCTGGCAGGAACATCAAAAACTTGTAACATGTACAGAACTTCAGACACAAACAGTCCTGCAGAGCTTCTTAGAGGGAGCAACACAAACCTGTATCCTGGGCAATAAATGCCACTGCAGGCTGGAGGATTTCCATCCTGCTTCTCAGTGCTTTCTAATTCAAGTTCTAAACTAAAGTCAGATTTTTGTTCTCTTCTGTACTTTCTCAGAACAGGCAACAGCAACTTTCTACCACTTACAATCCCCACACAACTATTTTGCTGTATCTGAACAGAGCTACCCTTGGCAGGAATGTTTTAATCTGTGGGTGGACACCCAGCCATCATTCTGCACACACATCCTGGTTTCAGAGAACTTTGTTTCTTTTGCAGGGAAAAGCTTTGGGTTTTAGAAGGAAAAAAAAAAATAATCCAAATTGAGACAAGCTACTTAAATGCCAGCAAAACTTCCCATACTGGGGAGAAAAAGGCAGAGAGGAACAATCTGCCTGTAAATATCCACAGATAAAATAGAAAACGTGATACTATCACTCAGCCCTTGACTGGGACAAATGGGAGACTCTCTCCAGCTCCATCCCAGAAGCCCAGGAGATGTTTTGGGTGGCCTAAGGTCTGTTTTCCTGGGTGCACACTTCCACAGCACCTCCTTCCAGGTCCTCTTAATTAGCTGCTCATCAACTGCTAGACCCACGTGCATCACGTGAGGTTTCATTCTGCACTTGCTGCTCAACAGAGCAGGCTCTGAAGGAGGGCAGTTCAGAAAAAGCACAAATTATTTATGAGTATGGATCCTGTGACTGTTGCAGAACACAATTGTACGGTGAAATATTCCTAAATGATCCTCTGAAAAGCTCCAGAGAGAATTCAGACACAGCCACTGCCCCTTCTCCCCAGTGTCCAAAACAGCTCTAAGAGAATCACCTGTTTTTAGCAGCAGATTTCTGGTTTTTCTGGGGAAAGGGGAAAGATCAGTGTTATTTCTCCAAAATCCCCTTCACAGATGAACCCAAACTCACACAGCAAAGTGGCACATTGCTGCCTGCCAAGGTTTAATGCAACATTTTACATCCAGTTTTGAACAACTTCAGAGAAAACCCCCAAACAGCACCGTTTATCCCAAACTGATGGATTCATCCCTGTTATCTTTGCACTCTGCATTTCATGGGTTATGAAGAGGCAGCAGACAGCATGCCAGGAGCAGGGAGCCTGCACACCAAACACTGTCACAGTCTGCTGCAGGAACAACTTCCAAGGATTGGGAGCTTCCTTGCGAGCCAGTGCTCCCCATCCCAGCCAGAGCCAGCTCAAATTGCTGCAGCAGCCACTGCACTCGAGTTCCTACACCAGAAAACCCAAACTTCCAGCCAAAAGTGGAGCTTGCAGCAGTTTGATTGGCAGCTGATGGATTTTGCTAATTCATGTAAAAGGTGCTAACCTGATCCACGGCTCATGGTTGGATTCCCATTTGGAATATGCCAGGAGTTTGACTCCCAGAGATGTCTCACCCCAGACCTGGTACCATCAATAGGTGAAATAAAACCATGCACGACCAACAGGTGGTTTGGATTAATGATTTTTGCACAAATGGGTGTGTGTGTGTGTGTAATCTGATATGTTAGAGTACTACAATGGCCAGGATGTTCCAGCTTTTCTCTCTGCTCAGGATTCCCTGAACCTCCAAATGCTAAAACCTGGCACTGCTCAAAGGAGCATTTTCACCACTTTGCACCCTCTGTGACAACATCATAATGTGCCCAAGAATTAATAACTGTAAAGACAAGTCTATGGCTTTGGGAGAAACATCAAAAATATGCATTTTTAACTGAAAACACAGCCACAGGCTGATCAAACCACTCAACACCACCAGAAATGTTTCTAGAAGCTGAGGAGCCTCTTTTGCAGGGAAATGACAAGTCTAGCTACTCCTCCTCTTCCCATCTCTACTACGAGGAGTTTGAAAGGTTCCTCCTCGACTTCTAAAGATAGACCTGGTGATCAGATTCTGCATGATAGCTTTGTGAACAGGACAGGATGACTTCAGACTGCAACAGCACAACACAGGGCAAGTCCCAGCACTGCTCAGAGCCCTCCCTAAGGTCACCACCCATGGGGACACAGCCCAAGAATCCGAGTCATTGAGCGTGAAACACAAGCAGCAGAGAAGCAGCCAGGGCTGCTGTAAACTTGATTATGGTGTGGGAAAACAGGAGAAGGGACTTCCAGTTTATAAGCCAGAACATCACCCTTCTGAGGGAACAAGCTGGGTGCCCAAAGTCTTCATAAAACCAGCAGTAAAGCTACGATCCTGATCTTTAACAACTCAAATGGATACTCAGCAGTGCAAACAACAAACACCTAACTATCAGTGGATTTTAGGAAGTTTGCATTTATTAAAACCCCCCAGAAAACAAACCCCCCAAATGCCCAACCCCCAAACTCGATGTACAGGTCGAGCAAGTATGACAGCATATTTCTGTGAACTCCCAGCTCCTGTAACTCAATAGTGCCACAGCCTCTTGGTGTCCCAGGAGCCTCAGGGACACGTCCTGTGGCTCCATTAGAGCAGCATGAGCCTGCAGCCACTTGTGTCTGTGCTCCTCACCAGCTCTGGGGAGCTTCTGCTGGCAAAGCCCAGGCCCAGTCCAGCATCCTGCTCAACTTTTGTTGGTGTCTCTGGGATTCAGTGGAATTCCTGAGTCGTTTCCTAGCCCTTTGTAATCCCCCATAAACAGCTCAATCATTAACAGCATTAACAACCTGGGCACCACACAACAAACCCTTTATGGCCTCCTCTGCGTCTGCCCTCGCTGCTTGGGGCTTTTCACCTTCTCTGCTCCTCTCAGTGCACTCCAATTCTTCTTTCACTTGGGGGTGGGGAAGAACTGGACTATTTTTCAGTTAGGAGATAAAAGAACAAAGGAAAAAAAAACCCACCTCAAAGAAAAGAAGCCCCAATCCTTTTGTTGTGCTTAGACTGATATTTTGTAAATTTGGTCTGCTCTCCCATACTTATTCTGGCCTTAGAATCCAAAATGGCCACAGAGAAATGTTTCTTCAGAAGATGCTCCCAACCCCCTACCAACTATTAGATATCACTTAAAAATAGAAACTAAGGTCTAAATTAGTAAATTATATCATTGATCCAGGCCCTTTTATCTGTGCTAGGGAAGCTGTAGAATATATAAATTTAGTGGAAGTCTCAGTGCATAAAAAGTGACTATTCTGGACCCTTAGTAGAATGTGTCCAAGGGCACAATTTCATATCAATTTTTCTTTTCACTGTTTTAACTATGAATTGATCAGTGGACAAGAAACCAGAGTGTTATCCCATGTCCTTTTGGTTCATTTAATGCTTTGTTATTTTTTTTAATTGCAATGTCATTTTAAGTTCTGGAAGAAGAATCAGGGAACTGCACCCACCTCACCTCATTATTGAAGGGTCTCAGCATATAATAAAATAAACTTACTCAGAGGTTACATCCTTGCCACCACACTGGCTTTGCTCCTGGTAGATCTTCACACAAAGCATGACCCTAAACCTCCTGGACCTACCCCATCCCATCAGAAAAGTGTCCACATCCAGCAGCATCTCCAGATTAATTTAAAAAAATCTAAACAATTACATGTACATGATTAACCCAGGGAAGACCATCCTCTCCAAAGGCAGATTTCCCTCAAGATCCAATTGTTCTGCTCATCATTTCTCAGCCAACTGCTCAATAAGCTGCATATTGAATGTGAGATGTCTAATGAGCGTCTCCATGACTGCAGAAATGACAACTTCCCAAAACAGAAGGTCTGATTCCCAAACTGCTGCAGCCTGGATAATGTTCACCTGCTGTCAGGCTGCTGGAATATTTCTCACTGCCCTGCCTAGACACAGGACAAGTGGAATTCTCCCAGTGAAGTCCCATGTAGGACAAACTTTATAAACATTTCTCCAGGATTTTCTCTCTCTGATTTCTCCTCTTTACCACAGCCAGTACCAAGCCAGCAGCCAGGCCAATCCCCTGAACCAAGCAGCAATTTTCTGTGAGAATGACACTGCAGTGAAGCACTGTGCTCCTGAGCCTCCCACAAGTCCCAACTGGCAGGGACATGACTGAGAGCTCCATGGCTCACCTGGCTCCACCTGCTCTGCTCCCCACCCACACCCAACGCTCCAGAGCGTTCCAGAGGCACTGGCAGCCCCAGGGATGAGAGCACAGCCCCTGGATCCTGCTGGGAATGCTGCAGGGCTCTGCACACAGGCCCAGCTCAGGGGGCTCAGGGGTTGCTGAGCTCCCTCCAAACACCCAACTCACCTGGCACAAAGAAAGCACCTGACAGAGCATGGCATGGACCCTGGGGAAAAATGACCCAAAATAATTCCATTAATCCTGCCCAGGTCCTTAGGAGAGAGGCAGCTCCCAAGAAAACTTTCATGGATGTCCACGGAGAGCAGGATGGGGTGGAAACCCTCCCTGTGGATGGCCATGGAGAGCAGGATGGGGTGGAAACCTTCCCCTGTGGATGTCCATGGAGAGCAGGATGGGGTGGAAACCCTCCCTCCCTGTGGATGTCCATGGAGAGCAGGATGGGGTGGAAACCCTCCCTCCCCTGTGGATGGCCATGGAGAGCAGGATGGGGTGGAAACCCTCCCTGTGGATGTCCATGGAGAGCAGGATGGGATGGAAACCTTCCCCTGTGGATGGCCATGGAGAGCAGGATGGGATGGAAACCCTCCCTGTGGATGTCCATGGAGAGCAGGATGGGGTGGAAACCCTCCCTCCCTGTGGATGTCCATGGAGAGCAGGATGGGGTGGAAACCCTCCCTCCCCTGTGGATGTCCATGGAGAGCAGGATGGGATGGAAACCTTCCCCTGTGGATGCTCATGGAGAGCAGGATGGGATGGAAACCCTCCCTTCCCTGTGGATGTCCATGGAGAGCAGGATGGGATGGAAACCCTCCCTGTGGATGCTCATGGAGAGCAGGATGGGGTGGAAACCCTCCCTGTGGATGCTCATGGAGAGCAGGATGGGGTGGAAACCCTCCCTGTGGATGCTCATGGAGAGCAGGATGGGGTGGAAACCCTCCCTCCCCCAAAACCCAACCTGTGTGTGAAATGTTAAATTACTCCAATTTATCTGCTGTGTTGCCATCATTTTTACTTAATGACACATTCAATCTAAAAAAATTAACAATTGTATTAAGATATCCATTTCAACACACTGAAATTCACTTTTTAACCTGTGTGCTCCAAACTCTCACACTGCAACTGGAGGACTGAAGAGTGAAACAAGACCTAAAGCAACCCCAGCTCTGAACCAGGTTAAATATCTCAATTTCCTCCACGCTGGAAGTTCAGCATCCCCTTTCCCACCCCGTCCTCCTTAACCTGCTGCTGGCTGGAGATAATCTCTGCCAGGCTTCCCAATTGCTGACACAGGAACCTCTGTGAGCACACTCAACTACTTCCTTTTCTCCTTGAAAAGATTTAATAACCTACAACTTGCTTCCCTGCCCTACTTGGAGTCTATCGTTCGCTTCCCCCTCGCATCGAAATCTGCTCAAATAAAATTTTATAGAGTGTCAATTCAACAAAGGCAAAAACTATAAAGTCCGTTCTGACAGCTTCCTTTCCCCAAAAAATTTAATCAAAAAAGAAAGGAGAAGAAAAAAAAAATCCTTTGCCCTTGAGAAGATGAATTGAATAGCCTTAGGTATTCTATAGCTGTATTTATGAAAAGCTTTTGGACACTAAAAGTCTCGACAGAAATGGGGGAAAAGTGTTTTGCTCTGGTCATAAAACTTCTTTTTTTTTTCATGGCACTGAGAAAAATATGCTGAACTCCACTAGGAAACATCAGCTGACCTCTGGGAGAGGCACCAGCCCCATCCAGCCCAGAGGGAATGGGATAACAACCCCCCAAACCCCCCAAAATACACAGGAACAGTAATTGCTCTCCTAAACATGAAGAGATTTCTCTCCAGAAACACACAGCGCTCTGCCCAGACATGAATTAAAACTTTTTGTACCCAAACCATGTTTTAAATATTTCATATTATTTATGGCAGCACCAAATCACAGGAAATAATACTAAAAAAATATTAAAAAATGAAAGAATGTATCACTTTCCAACATAAAAAAAGTAAAATAAAGTAGAAGTCATGTAAAAGTAATGCAAAGCTCTCTGGTTATGAATGAAAACAAAACCAGCACTTTGAAACACTGAGTAACTCCCTGTAGTTCCCATTTAACACCTTGTAGTGCAATGTTGCAGGAATTTTTTATTTTCCTCACTTTTATCCCAACCAATTCAGTCTGATTTTAAAATTCTGTGGTTTAGAGCAGTGAGAAAAACTTGTAACAAGCAAGATTCTGGGAGATTCAGGTAATTTCACTTGGATCAAGACCCTCCCAGTCTGTCTGATGTCAAAGACCCAATTGACTCGTGTATTACTATATAAAAACCTAAATAAAACCCCAAAGCCTCTCAAATCTGGTTTATAAATTATAACAAATATTAACATATTTTTCATCAGACAGTGAATCATGGGGAAAATGCATAAATAACTCTTTGCTGGTTTGCAGATAATTTCATTTCAGCTGATTGAACAAATCCCTTTTTCTTGCTTGTGACAGAAGTACAGGAGAATATTTATTTGACATGTTGTACAGCTGTGGTAATTTAGAGAAAAAGACAGTACTTTGGGACAGATTTGGGTTTTGGGTTTTGCTTTTCAGGTAAAATAGGAAAAAAAATAAAATTAAGTTAATTTTTAATAAGCTCCAGCTAACCAGAAATTGATATAGAATAGTATCAGTACTCTGAGTTATCCAACAGAAATTAAATTCAGAAATCAAGTTTCTGTACTGATAAGAGGTCTGCTCATCCTAAATTACCACTTTTTTTATTCTTTATGGAACTATGTAAAATTATCCCCCTTATTAGATCCAAAATAATTTTAAAGTATTATTAAGGAATTTTTAAGAAGACAGAGACAAAAAATTAAAATCCCACATTGCTCCAGATATTTTACAGAGTCCAGTAATATCAAGGCTCTGGTTATGATTGGCAAATGCACAGAAAAACTCTGTCCAATAGAGAGGCACAAAATAATTTAGTCTGTTGCTGAATTCAAAGGGATCAGAGAATTATTCTTAGAATGCAGATTGTTTAATGTTTACAAAATCAACACATCTGGCTCCTTCTTCTGCTGATGTTCCCCCAAAAATTTGGTTCCTGTTTTTATTGAAATAGTTAAGCACTGGAAAGAAACTGAATTATTCAAGAGAAGCCCCCTTTCCTCACTAAGCCACACTGAATTTATTTCATTAAAGCCCTGCTTTAACCCATTATCTCAAAGTAGAAAATGCTAAATCATATTAGAGCTGCTGTTCAATAGAAGGAGAAACTTTCCTGGCTGTATTTAAAGGAAAAATGTTTGTCCCTGTATACATAAGTTCAGAAATATTTATTCCAAAAAAGAAGAAGAAGATATAAGAAATTTAAAGACTAATTTTCATATTTGTTCTAATTGTAAAACATATTTCCTTGTTTTTTTGTGGAATAAGTTCCTAAGCCTTAAAACTCCAGAGATAAGAGTTAAAATAAAGAAGTTCAACTCCCTACCAGAATGCATTTGCTCAAGTGTAAAGCTAACAAATGCTAAAATTTTTGGCAACACGTCTGCATTTCTGAATCATTAGGTAGTCAAACTATTTTTTGATTTTGCTTGCGTGACGTCGGATTAGAATAATCCATATAAATCAGTGGTTTTCCCTGCCTAGGAATCCTGTGCTTGATGGCAAAAAGGAGGCACAAAAACTCAGGGAGGTTCAGCAAGATCCACCAGAGCTGCCTTGGATGTGCAGCACTGGATTAGGATTGTTTACTCAGGGGACGAGCAAGGAGAATAAAGTCAAAGTAAACACAACACAGGCAAGGCATGCACAGCATTCCAGGCGGGAATGCTCTCCCAGGGAAAACTCAGCCATGGATGGGCTGGCCAGGAGCTGCTCAGAGCAGAACCAGAGCAGGACAAAGGCCCCAACAGCCAGGCCAAAGCTCTCTGAGATGTTAAAGCATTTCTGGTGCACTGAGACAGGTCCTGGTCTGAGAGCAGCAGGGCTGGGTGCCCAGCCAGGCCTGCAGCAACTCCCAGCTCTTCCAAGTTGAGGCAGCAAGAGTGGCAATATTATGGAATTATTTATACACTCACAGGCCTGTTTACTTCCCTTCTCAAATCATTCTGAGGCTGCTGGATGTAAAGGCTGTGATTAAGCAGCACTTTCTGGTTGATACTGTGTGAAAATATTCTTGATACTTGTGGCTTCCAGCGTGGCTGCCAGGTGGGTTTTCCCATCAAGAGTCACCAGCTCCCCTTCCCATCACATCGGGGATCCCAGGGCTGGAGCCCCTCTGGCTCTGGAGCCAGGCTGGGAGAGCTGGGAATGTTCCCCTGGAGAAGGGAAGGCTCCAGGGAGAGCTGGGAATGTTCACCTGGAGAAGGGAAGGCTCCAGGGAGAGCTCAGAGCTCCTGGCAGGGCCTGAAGGGGCTCCAGGAGAGCTGGAGAGGGGATGGGGACAAGGGCTGGAGGGACAGGACACAGGGAATGGCTCCCACTGCCAGAGGGCAGGGCTGGGTGGGAGATTGGGAATTGGGAATTCCTGGCTGGGAGGGCGGGCAGGCCCTGGCACAGGGTGCCCAGAGAAGCTGTGGCTGCCCCTGGATCCCTGGAAGTGTCCAAGGCCAGGCTGGATGGGACTTAAAGCAGCCTTGGATAGTGGAAGGTGTCCCTGCCCGTGGAATGGGGTGGGATGGAACGAGCTCTTAAGCTCCCTTCCAACCCAAAGCACTCCATGGTTCTCTGATCTGCTCCCTCTGCCACGGCAAACAATTCACACCCACAGGCTCCTGCTCCCCAGATTGCCCCAATTCTCCTCACAACCCCAACCCCCTCTGCACCAGCTCTCCCCCAAACACCAGCTTTGCCTCCATCCCTCCCCACCCCCCTGCCCTGCCCCTGACCACCACCCCCTGTCCCAGCCTCTGCCTCTCCCTAACGTCTCCCTGCTGGTTTCCTTCCTCCTGCAGCCCCCGAGGCCCCTCCAGCAGCCTCAGTTCCAGCCCTGCCCTCCCGGGAGCAAAGCCCCTCTTCCCTAACCCTGAAACCACAGAGGGCAGGGGAAGGGTTATCCACAGGCTGCACCTTGCAGCTCTGCAGAACTCCATCCTGCCAGCAAAAATCAAAATGTTCCCAGCCAGTGGGTGCACTCCCTGGGGTTTGATGGGGTTTTTGTGACAAACTCACTGCCCCAAAAGCAGGCAGCTGAGCACCAGACAATTCTCAGAGCAACTCTGAGTTAGTAACTTGTCAGGAATGTCTATTGGGGCACAATAAAGTAGGTGAGCAAAGCAAGAGTAAACAACAGCAGAGTCCATGCAAATTGAGGACGGAATAATTACGGATTACACCGGACAGGATTAATGCAGAGATTAAAAAAAAAAACCCAGTAATTATTTGCCAATTTTTGATGAGCATTCAGGTTCGTAGAACCTAATCCTAAAATCCCACCTGCCTGTGAAGACCTCTGGAGAACAGGACAACCAACTCCCAAGACTGGGACACTAAATGAAAACCTCTGTAAAGAACCTTCTTTCAAGAAAACAGAGCTGGAGATGCCTTAAAATATCTTCAACTGAAGGTTCACCATCAGCCATAATTCAGTTTACATTCACCACCATTGTACTGAACATTTTCCTGTATTACAAATGCATTTGACTATCTACCAAAACACAAACTAAAAAGCATTTCATTTTTTCTATAGCTGCACAGAAACATTCCAGACTCACATATACCATCAATAAATTCCACTCAAAGTATTATAATTATTTGCAATAATTAGCAAAAGCTGAATATTAGCAGTTTTTTACTGTTTTTCTTTTTTTTAAATGCAGTAATATTAAAAATGAGGATAATATACTTCCAACTGTTCATCTATGGGTAAATGTGTCTCAGGCTGTTGTATCAAATCCATACCATCAAAAAAAAAAACCCCAAATAAAGTTAAACTTAATTTTATTTAGCATAGATCAATACTTGGAGAAAGTTGATCAATTCTTTTTGATTTTTTTTCCTTTGAAAATGAAAAAAAACCATAACAGGCTCTCTAAAGTTTATATATTCCTTCTCTGACAAAGCAACAGTTATTAGTCTGATAATTATTCTTTAAGAAAAATGATGTTGCTCTTACACATGGGAATATTTTACTGGCATGGAAGTTCCTTTAACATAAAAATGAAAATTAAAAATATTATCTTGAGTTTCTGTTTACTTTTAAGTTCCAGGGACATGCTCCTAAATTCTACCTCCCCGTGTGCCTGCAGATCCTCAGCAGGACTCTTCACCAAAGGACTTGAGTTACAAAACTGATTCATAACTGTGAAGTTTTTAGGGAAAGCAGCACAGGAAAAGCCCAGGAATCCCCAGAATTCTGGGGAGAAAGCTCCAGGTGGAAGGTGATCCCCCAGGAATCCACAGAGCAGCTGATGAAGGAGCTGCCCAGCTTCCCGGGGAGCATTACTTTGTTACAAGTTCTGTTGCCCAAGACCTTTGTGAAGTTACAACTCATGAAAAAATTCAGATTTAGGGCTTGATCCAGCACCTAGGAAGTTGATAAATGTTTTAGCAGTGAAAACAGAATAGACATTATTATATTTTTTCCTCAAAGATTTCATATCTACATTTTTAGTCTCAAGAGTAGAAACATTGGATAGCTATTTCCAAAAATTAAAATCACCCACACCACAGGTTTTAACACCCAGCTGGATGCCTGAATTAACAGATTTACCAAAGAAAAGTGGGATACAAGAGCTACAAGATGTCCTGAGAGTACCACAACTTCCAGCAAAGCCCCAGCAGCGCTGCAAGGCTGGAGCCAGGGCACCCTGCACAGATGGACAAGTCATTTTTAGAAATGAATCACGCTGCAAATGATTGGACTAATTTTAAAACAGAGGTGAGGAACCAATAGCCTCCAGCCCAGATATGGTTTGCTTCAGCTGGCCCACAGACACTGCCCTGCTTTATGACTTAATAACACCCAGGCAACTTCAAGGGGAACCACGTGTGCTTTGAAAAGGCTCCGACAACTCGCAGATTTTTAAGGACACGGTCCTGAAACTCCAACATCATTCCTGAGTTTCAAGCATTACATGAACTTTTTGGGTTTAGGTTTTGGGTCATTTTATGGTCCATTCTTGCTACCCTGAGCAGGTGGGATTTCACAGCCCTCAGCATTTAAATTATCCTAGCAGGGAAAAGCCAATTTGAGTTTGGACAACACAAGGGTTGAAGGATTCTGAAACCTGCTCTGATATTTAGGACAAAACTTCCACTGCAAACCTTGAAGAGACACAGTCCCAAACACAGATCCCAGACTTCCCAAGCAGTTCTGAACCTGAAAGGACCCAGTGAAAGGAATTTCTGGAGGGAATCACAGGCCAGTGCTTGGCTTTGATCCTTCCTGCAGCTCCCTGATCAGGCTGATATTGAGGCAAGGGAAGGTTCAGCTCTGACTGAGGTTTGCCTGCCAGAACCAGGGGCTCTGATGCCATCAGCACAAACAAACCCTTCCACTGGATTCCAGCCTCCCAGCAATTCCCCTGGGACAAAATGTAGGAGGAAAAGTGGTTTTAAACAGCATCTTTAAAAACCAAGCCTTCCCTAACATAGCATAAATGGGGAAAATTCACATTTTCTCAGGAAAATGACTGTAAACTTTCAAAGGGAGCTACTCCTCGAGAAACATGGGATGAGCCTTCCAGAAACAAACAAAAAAAGCCAGAAAACTTTCCAATATTTGCAACTCCAGGCAGCCACGTTCAGGAACAACAAGACAACACCACACTGCATCACCAGCCTGTGCCAACACATCCACCTCTGAAATCTGATCCAAGCCTCTTCCCCATAAAGATTACGAGGGAGCAATGTATCCCTCTCCTGCCCCCAAGCCCCTAAAAGACAAAAGGAAGTTCTGTTCTAAAAAAACCAGCTCACTACAGATTCCTGACTACTTTGTTTCTTGAATCAATGATCTCATTTGTTCACTTTTGCAGTGTTTTCTTCCAAAAATAGCAGATACTAAAAAAAATTATTCTTATCTAGAGTTTGGATGAGAGGATCCAGCAATTTTTTTTTGTGTGTGTGTGCTTCTCTTCTACACACAGTAAAAATAAATAAAATTTATCTCCTTAAATTGACAGTGTTCTTATACAAAAAAAAAAAAAATAGATGCATAAAGCTTCATTGCATCAGTCCTAAAAGTAAAAAAATCAAATTAAATTAAATAGATTAGGGACAAACACAGCCAAAAATATAAGGCTATGTTTATTATTTTCAATGCTGCAGCTTCAGTCTTACCAAAACACATGAAATTTGTACTCATTCTGGTGGGCCTACATAAATATAAATATAAATACATATATTTGTACTCATTCTGGTGGGCCTAGTCACAAATATAAATATAAATATATATATTTGTACTCATTCTGGTGGGCCTAGTCACCTACACAAATATAAATATATATAAATACACACGAGGTAGACAGGTAAAAGCTTAAAGGATGAAGCCAAACCCAAACATTTCACGCATTTTCATCAAGTCTTTCATTTGTCACAACAGATAATCCTAAACAACACGTTGGACACACCAGAGCTTAAAAACCAAGTCTAAATTTGGCCAAGTGAAATTGGATTTCCACGTTTTTTTCAACCACTAGGCAGCACGAATGGAAAATTCTGACTATCTGTATTTATGATATGCAGGCCCAGGTTCTAGCTGGCCAAACCTTCTCCCAACTTAGGCTGTGTTTGTTTCCTTTGGCAGGGGGGTACAAGGCAACATTATCTGGTGCCTTCCTTGATCTGAACGTTGGGAATATCACCATTTGATCCAGCAGGATTTGCTGTGCAAACAATTGACAACTGTTCTGCTTCCCTCACTTAGGAATTTTCCTTGCTACTGATGCTGCAAACCAAGGGCCCTCATATTTCAGATGGTATTTACATTTCAGATTACTCAGACACCAAAATAATTCTGCATTTAATGCCACTGAAAATGTGGACTAAGCAAAAATGATGACAATATATATTTTTTTCTTCAGTTTTGTCTCATAGCAGAGTAATGAGTTAATATATTGCTTCTGTAGGTTTTGGTTAGCAGATATTGTGGCAGGAGAAGAATTTTTAAAATATTGCTGGCTTACTTGAAAACATTTTCTGTAAAATAAAAATACATAAAATAAACAGCACATTGAGTTTAACCACAGTAATAAATGAAAGAATAAAGGTTTGCTTAGAAACATAAAAAGGAATTTTCAAGTGTTTTACCATTTCATTTTTAAGCACATTTAAAGCTTTTGAAACAGAATATTTCAGGAAAAAAAAAACAAACAAACAAACAAAACAAAACAAAAAAAAACCCCTCAAACAAACAAGAAATGCATCTTGGGCAGCTCCAGCCTAAAGAACCAACAATTGAAGCCACTGCAGGATTTGTTCCTGAGTCATTCCCATGGGAAGGATGGGAGGCAATGGAGATTTTGGGGCTGGGAGCACCTGTCAGGCTGCAGATAAACCCAGATGAGCAACTCATTTCACAAAGCTCTATGAATAGCCATGGCAGGGCTCTCAGTGATTCCTGCTGCTCTGGGCCACAGCACAACAACAGCCTGGAGCTGAGGGGCTCACAATGCAGATCCTGGGAGCCACATGGACCCTAAAGCAGCACTGAAAAGTTCAAATTGTCTGGGTTTTAGTGCTTCTTGTGGATGCTCATTTATATATTTGTGTGTGTGTGTGTTTGTGTGTGCAGCTAAACTCATTTGCATGTGTACTCATACACTTCTTAATGTTGTAGTCCAAGTGATTTTGACAAATTTTACCTTGATTTAAAAATAGTACCAAGTCTGAGCTCCTTTCTAGATGATTTATCAAGAAAATAGGAATTGCTATAATAAAGAGCTTGGAATTCAAGGGAGGGAAGGAGTCAGCACTTCTTAATTTCTTCACTGCTGCTTTTTGTTTTATTTTATTCCCTCTTCATTTAGCTCCAGATACAGAGAAAAATTAAAGCATCCTGAAAGCTATTTCCAATGCTCTTCCAAAATCTCATCCCTGATCCCAGCCTTGGTTCCTGTGCAGGCCCATTTGAAACTGATTGAGCAGTATTATTCCACCTAATAGTTCCAAAAATAAATACAAAGAAAAGCCAATGAGAGCCTGTGGTTTCCAACGTTCAAGTAACTCTTTAAAAGAATAAGCAGGTCCTTAATGACATAAGAGCATTAAAAAGGAAATAAATGCATCCTGCATCTTTTTATTTTTGAAATCAGTGGTAATTCTGACTGCCACTGGGACAGAACAAGAACCAGCACAGGGACAAGCAAACAAAACCAAACCCTCAGACAGCCCAACGAGCCTGAAAGAACAAACAGAATTCCCCACTTTCCCAAAGTTTGGACAGGATTTCTGCCAAGGAAGCTCAGCCACTTTCAAAATTTGTGTCCCTGGCCACGAACAGATGAGACTGAACTGCTTTGTGCACGTGGCCTCTTAAGCCCATAGAAAGACACTGGGACATTAGTGGGGCTCCAGATGGGCACGAGGGGCCTCCCACCTGGCCTGCTGCTTTCCACAGGGAACATCCACAGGGAGCACTGGCTGCTGAGCCACAAACTCATGGTGGCCTCACAGACTGTATTCCAGCCACTCATCTTCCACAGACAAGGAATAACCATGAGGAACAGTAAAAAAAACCCAAAAAATAAATCCACTGACAAAGCAAATTAAATAACCCAGCTGAAACCCAAGGCATTCCATCTTGGAGAGGACTGTGACTGATGCCAGCACCTCCAGTGCTTTTTAAAAACAAGGAGGAACACTGATCCCTCCTGAAAGGGCTGCAAGTTGTACAAGAAAAGTTCAATTATTGAAGGGATTGCATCATAAAGATTCTCCTCAAACATCCGCCTCCCTAATCCAAATAGAGACCAACTCATCTGCCCACAAAGGAAGGGAGGTAGGGCAGCAAACTCCAGGGAAACATTATTAAAGCCAGGCCTAAACAGCATCTTCATGGTCAGCACTGCCATGGCAGGTCCTTGGTAACTCCAGACTATCTGCCCTCAGAGCCCAGGAAGCCACTGACCCAGAGTAGAGCAAAATAATTATTAATGCTGTCCCCAAAGATAAAGAACTGGAAAATCCGCACCAAGTTTTCCTAAAAGCAATTAGCACCTGGAAGTACCTCGATAATAGCAGCAAAAAAAGAGTTTAAGAACCCAAATAAAAGGAAACTGTGCCTTTTCGTTACAGCTGTTGATAATTCACAACGTTTCCTAGAATGTTTCCTAGGTTGAAACATTCAATTCCTGCAGTTCTTGGAAGGTTGTGACAGCAGCCAGAAGCCCCAAATCAGCCTGAGACCCCTCTGTGCTCAGCCTGCAGAAATGCAGGAATTGCCACCCAGGATCCCAGTCCCTTCCTTCAGAGGGCCCTTCCCACCCCAATCCCACCAGAGGCACAGCTCTCCCTCCAGCACAGACTCCAGGCCTATGGAAAAATGAAGGTTTCTCAGGAATTTTATCTCTAGGATTTAAAGTAAGAGAAAACCCTGAGTTATTCTGCCCAGCCTCAGAATCCTGTTCCATTTCACTGTGTAACCCCATTAAACCCAACCACAGCTCCTTTAAGGACTGAAACACAAGGAGATGGTTAAATCCCTGTAATAATTAATGTATCACACCACTGTAGGCCATGGAAGTTGGGGGCAGAGCTGCAGCTCTACATGCACAGGGAATGTAATCCTGCAGCCACCACAGGCTCCCATGTACAGAGGAAAGCAGATCAATGGCATCTCAGGTTGAGAAAGGCAGCACGAAATAAAACAATGAAATTATGTCCTTTACTCTTAGTCAGTTGTCCAACTCCTACTTGTAGTAAACTAAAAGGAGAGTCACACGTTTACAGCTTGGGTGTTTATACACAGATCTGCTGATTTTGGGGGTTAAGAACCCAAATAAAAGGAAACTGTGCCTTTTCGTTACAGCTGTTGATAATTCACAACATTTCCTACAACGTCACCGCCGAGGGTTTTTCCCCCCACATGTTTAAACCCAAAGTCATTACAAGCAAAAAGAAAACTGCCAGCAAACTATTAGAAAGAACCAGAGTTATGGCTGCTACCTCCAATTCTCCAGCACAACACTGTCAGGTATCAATCCAGCTCTGGTTTTCTCCTGTTCCTTCCACCCCAGCTCTCACAAACTCTTCTCAACCCGATTCCAAAATTGCTGCTTCACACCAAACAGGTGTGTGCAAACCAGAAATGGGAGAGAGCCCAGCGTGTCAGGAGAGCTCTTTCTCGTGGGCATCCTCCAGCATGAGGCACAGATGACACACACACTCCCTGCTGACCACCACCAACTGGGCTGCCCCTCTGGAACACACTCTCCTGGCCTACTCCATGGTTCTGCACTCAGCACTTAATAAACCAAAAGCAACCAGCCCAAAATAAACCAAAGCACTCCAACCGCCTCTTGGAAATTACAGGGGACATAATTAAGCTCCAGAAATAAGCGCAGACAACGGCAATTTCAATATAAACATCCTACTTGTGTAGGGGACTCTCTCATTTCAACTTGGTGTTAATGCTCCAACTCTTACTTCTGGGTCCTTGCAAACACCTAGAAGGCTTCTCCCAACACTTCCTCGAGTCCAGGATTCAGTTGGACATTTAAAGCCATTACATTTTAACCTATTTCAGAGGTTTTAACACGTAACTTTCCCTTGAACCAGCAGAAAACATGGCCAGGTCAGTCCACCAGCAGCACCTGACCAACACGGTGAGCAGGGATGGAGGCACTTGGCCTTGCCAGCAGAAAGCCATGGAAAAACACATCCCGACATATATATTTGAACAAACCATTGACCAAATATAGCCGGGCACCACCGATAACCAGGGGCTGCTACCAACCACATCCCAACCCCGCAAACACCGAGTCCAGCTCTGGGACCGTCTTATCCCTGGGAAGTTCAGCTCGGGAAAAGGGTCTTTGTACAAGTGGTCTTTGTACCTTCACCACCGCAGGGGTTTAATAACTCAAACAATAAGTCAAACAACGGCCTGGAACCTGGGGGGGCAACAGCCGGGGCTTCCCTGTTATCCCAGGAAAACAACACTTTCGGGACTCGGCCGGGGCTCAGCACCCACCGCACCACCCCGAACTTTGCCCGGCGCCCCCGCCACCATCGCCCCCCTCCCCTCCCGCTCCGGAGGGGCCCAAAGGAGCATCCCCGGAGCATCCCCCGACAACAAAGCTGGGGCGGGGGGGCGCCGGGAAGGGGCCCGAAGTGACAGGCGGTGCCCACCCCCCTCCCCGGGGTAAACAAGGGGTAAACACCGGGTAAACAAACAACCCCCCCCGCCCCGCCGCTCCCCCCGCACTCACCTCAGGGCCCCCGGGCGCAGGGAGGAAGGCGGAGACGCACACAAAGGGTAATAAAGGGGGAGGAGGAGGAGGGAGCGGCGCTCCGCGGGGCCGCCCCCGAGGGACGGGGGGCGGGAGGAGGGGGGGGGTCTCTCGGTGTGTTTGGGGGTGGGGGGGGATGTGGAAGAAACTCCCCGGCGGGGCTGCGGGGGGGGCAGCGACTCGGGGCCCCCCGCCCCCGCCTCGGCGCGGCGCTGCTTCGTGTCCCTTCAGCGGCGCGAACAACCGGCCGTCCCGCCGCCGCCCCCCCCCGCGCTCCTCCTCATCGCCGCCGCCGCTGTCGGGAAGGAGGAGGAGGAGGAGGAGGAGGAGGAGGAGGAGGAGGAGAAGAAGGAGGAGGAGGAGGAGGAAGAGGAGGGGAGGCAGCAGCGGCGGCCGCCACCGCGCATGCGCCCCGGGGGAGCTCGGGAGGCCGCGGGGAGGAAGGGGGGGGGGAAACGGGGGGGGGGGGGGGGGGACGACGACTTCCCACAGCGCCGCGCGCGCCGCTCCCGGAAACGGATCCGGGACAGGGAAGGAAGGAAGTGGATCAGGGGGAGGAAAGGGGAGGGGGGGAAATGGACGGGGGAGGAAGTGACGGGAGCGGAGGGAAGGGGAAGGGAAGGGGAAGGGAGGGGAGCGGGGAGCGCGCGGTGACGTGAGGGGGGCGGCGCGCGCGCGAGGGCCGGTGGGAGCGCGCGCGCGCGGCGGGTCCCGCCCTCAGGTGAGGGCGGCGCGAGGCGGGAAAGCGCCGTGAGGGCAGCGCGGGCAGGTGAGGGGGGGCGGGGGAGAGCCCGCCCGCCGCCGCCGCCTCCGCCCGGCGGGACGCGCCCAGCAGCGAAAGATGCGCCCTACCGCCCGCCCTTCATCCGCACGGGCTGCGGCATCTCTGAGGGAGCTGCGGATGCAGCCTGTGAGGAGGGTAACGGGAGCCGGGGGTTCGGTTTCTGAGGGGGATGGATGGCTGCCGGGGAGGGGTCTCGGGTGCTGGGCGGGGGGGGGTCTCCGGTGGTCTCCGCTGCCGTGAGGGGGTGAGGCGGGGGCTGAGGGGAGCGTGGGAGCTGCGGTGGCCGCTCTCAGGTGATGGAGAGGAGGCGGGAAAACGTCGTGAGGGGAGGCGGGGGGGGGCTGGACAGCACCCCCAGGACCCTTCAAGCCGCGTAGAGCCCCCTCCTCATTTCCTCATGGGCCTTCTTAAGGCTCTTCCAAAACCCGCCCTCAGAGTCCCCCCAGCCCCTCGTGCATCCTCCTCCCGAGCTCTGTGATGCCTCTCCACTCCCTCATCAGGGTCATCATACACTTCCAGCCCCGAAAAATCAACCCCCTCAGACCCCCACCTTCCCCATTCCCACAGCCCTTCCTCGGCTCCCTCATGGACGCTTCCCTAGCCCTCCATTCCTTTTCAGAGCATTCCCAGACCTTCCTAGCCCTCGTAAATTCCCCCCCTCCAATCCCTCAGAATCATCCCCAAACCCTTCTGGTCTGGTCGGGATCATCCCTAAGTCCCCCTCAAGATCTGTAATTCTGCCCCAAATCACCCTTAGAGCCTCCCTCAGATCCCCCTGATTCCCTCAGGTCCTCTTGAATCCCCCTCAGAACCCACTCAAACTTCTCAATCCCATCATGATCCCCCCAAGGACACCCAATCCGTTCGAGTTCCCCTCCAAACCCCCTCTGGCTCTACCCACATCTCCTCAGAGACTCCCTAGGACCCCTTCAGAGCCAGCTTATCCAGAGAGATGCTGTGGTTATTGTTATAAACAAGGATGGCCTGTTATTCCTGTAAAAACTTAATTAATCTTAACGTGTTCCCATGTGCTTGTAGCTTGTTCCAGCTGCAAAGGCATAAGGGTGTTATTTTAAACTCTTCTAAAGCATCCTAAAGCCAGTGCTGCTTAGGAGATGTGTGTAAACGTGGGTTTAATAATAAGAAGAAATAAATTTAAAATGCTTTCAGTGTTTTGGCTCAAATGGCCAAACATCTAAGTACAGTTTCTGACTAGGATTGTTTGGAAAGCAATGCAATCTTAAAAAAAAAAAAAAAAAGTTTAATAAAACAGTCACCTTCTCTTCTTCAAAGATGAAATCTGCAACGAGCAAGCGTAGGTCGAAGGAGAGCAGTGAAGAAAGTGCTGAGTGCATTTCCCAGGTCAGTAACATCTTTATTCATTACTTTGTTTTCAAGTTTTGGAACTTTTCCACCCTCTGCCATTCGTGTCATTGTATTTTTTTTTTTTTCCTAGACCAATTACAAGGACTTGTACGGATACTGGATACAATTATTAGGGCTGTAAATGGCTTTTCTGTCTATTTCTTTCGGCTTCTCACCTGCAAGTGTTGCAGCAATAATGTAGCAAAAAAAAACTTAAAGGATGGTCTTGTGCTTTTGCAACAGTTTGTGGCAAAAGATTTGCATAAATCTGTTTTTGTCCATTTAGGTTATTTTATCTTCCAGTTTGTAGGGTGAATCAGAACCCAGGTGATTTTTTTTAGCAGCAGGACAGCAGCTGCCACATTGGGAAAACAGGAGAATAAAGGTTTAAAAAGGCCAAACAAACTAAAAACCAAAGTTGCTGGTTAAAAACTGCAGTGCTGCTTGCAAGGAATTACCCCTGGGTCAGTGATTTCTTATATTTTAATCTCTTCTAATTGCTTTTTCCTCCTCTGTACAATGTTTATACAATATTCTGCCTCCTGCAACTTTATTCTTATTTTCCAGACCCCTCTGTCATTGATGACAGTAAAGATTTGTGTATTAGAGAATATTTGCAACCACAAAAGTGCCTTATTTTCTGTTCTTTTATTGCTGTAGTTACATTGTTGGTAAATTCTGGTGTTTGAAGCCCCAAAGATTTTCCCTGTGCTGTGTTACATCCACAGGTGCAGAAATTCTTCCGTGAAAGGTTCTGTCACTATTGTGCTGCTGGGAAACTCTTTGGGGTGAAACAGCAGTACAGGTGAGTGAGCAGGCTCCAGGATTCAGTCATTTCTCATTTAACTGCAGTAGGAAAATAATCTGGTGAGGTCAGAATTTTCTGCTTCTCTGTTTTACTAAATGACACAGGTTCAAGTGACTTCCAGCCCAGTGCTTCTAAAATTATTTGCCTCAGATTCTAAGAGTTTTTATACAACTGTTCCCTGCTGGTTTTGTCAGGCTCTGAGTTTTGGATTTCTTGTCCTTGTTTTGCACCTCTCATTCATGGAGTATTTTTCTTTTTGAGACTGAAAGGTACTTTGAGTGCATGTTCTAAGCAAGAAGGTAAATTCTCTTGCTGTGATACTTTATTTTTCCTTCAGATTTTCTCCTGTTTGTTGGTGAACTGTGTTAAACGTAAATCTTAAAATTTCTGTGCCAACATCAAGTTTTTTGAAGTAGAGACCCATGTTTAAACTTGTTTGTGGAGCCGTGCAGATGTGGAATTTTGGGTTAGGAAGAAGGGACTTACTGGGACAATAACACTGCCCCAGTATTGATCATTTTACAGATGCAGGTCAAATTCTGCAGATAACAAACATGCATTTAAAAAACTTGTTTGAAACAGTGAATTTTTCCAAGACTGACTTTATGTAAAGTGGAGTCACCTGATGTGAGCACAAGTTTTCATTACAAGAGGGACAAAACCATTTATTAGGATGTTGTTCTGTACATGCAGAGCTCAGACAGGCATTTTACTGCTCTGGTGAGGAAATGTATTTCTGTTGTGTCAGTTTTACAAAACAAGCCTCCCCTATTTCTGCTGCAATTCTGAAAAGCAGTTTACTGTCTGTGTTCCACTGGTGGTGAATTATCCTGGAGGGAAAACACAACGAACTCCCCAGCTCTGGTTTTTCCTCCCAGGATGTGTCAGGGCTCTTGGCTCTCAAACAGGGAACAAACCCACGGGTGTTGGCTGCAGCTGCTCCACGAGGGCTCTCTCACCCCTTCAGAGGCAGCTGCAGGATGTCAATATTCCAAATTCCAGGAGCACATTATTGGTGTGTGAGCCTCTGGGAATTGGAGGTGTCAGTGCTTTGAGGTGATGAGCCTGTCTGCAGGCAATTTAGAGTGGGAGCACAGAAAGCAATCTGCTTCCTAAAGAAAGAAATAATCATTGAAGTCTGCCCTTCCACGGCAGAGAATTGCAGAACTTTATGAATTAGTGATACCCTCAACTTCTGCATGTTTTAATATTTTAAAGTATTTTAAGAGCTCTGATCACTGAGCCCTTTGGACTTTATTGTTTTACATTTTGCATGCCCTGAGTGTTGGCTCTCAGAGCGAGCCGAAGTGGATCGAGTTGTGCTCTTTGAATTTCCCCTGGCTTTGGGGGGGACGTTGTCAGCTTTGGGGGACGTTGTCAGCTTTGGGGGACGTTGTCAGCTTTGGGGACGTTGTCAGCTTTGGGGGACGTTGTCAGCTTTGAGGTTCTCAGGCTGTTTCTGTTTCCAACACAGCCATTTGCTGGAGCTGCTGAAGAGAACCACGGTGCACGGGGAGAGCAATTCCGCCCTCGTCATCGGCCCCCGGGGATCCGGCAAAACCGCGGTAGGAGCAGCTGGTGGAGCTCTTGGAACTTTGCTCCAGCACAACCTCACCCGAGCCCTGGGAGCTCTGCAGCTCCCTTTTCAGCTCTGCCTGCTTTCACTGAGAGAATTGCTGATGGTTTGCATAGAAATTCAAAACATTCCAAGGCTTCCCGTGGGCTAATTCTCTTCAGGGACGGCGTGGAGAAGTCTGTTCCTAACACTTGTCTTTGCAATTAAAGCCATGTTCTGATTACTCTTTAATTACCCTGGCTCTGGGCCCTCGCTGTAAAAATGATGAAAAGGCATCCAAAAGCTCTAAAAGGAGTAGTCTGAGGGGTGGGTTTCTCCAGAGATGTGTGTGTGCAGGGAATGGTCAGGAATATTGTTACCTGCCATGGAGCAGAATATGGTTTGGTAGCTGTGGTTTATAAGGGCAGGGTTTGTATTTTAAGGGAGTTCCCTTTAGCTGAGGCACATGAAGGGATGACCTCCAACTTAAGTGTTTAATGCTTCAACATTATTCAGACACTCAAGTCTTTAATGTTCACATTAAATGATGTGATGGAAATTGTGGTCCTTTCAATGTTAGCAAATCACCTCTGCAGAGTGAATTATTTCCTTTTTAGATATCAAAGATGCTGGAGTAAAGAAAATCATGTGTGTGTGTTTATCTATTTATACTTGCACATAGGTGGGAGCTACAAATCCTCCTCTGAAGAAGCCAAAGCACATAGTAGCTTTTTAAATTTTAAATTTAACATTTTCACTACTTACAGATACTTTAATACAAGTTCCTTTTGGCTTTTACTAGTAACAAGTTCTTGATGGACAGCAAATTTGGGAGTTTTATAAGCAGCAGTTGGTGTAATCATGTGCAGTTTTAATTTTGTCTTCCAAAAGAAAAGAATAAGCAGAGTTTCTTTTAAGATTGAAACAGGAGAGTTTCTTTCTACTGCACCCAAAGAAGCTGAATATGGCACCAACTCAACGGCCAAATTCTCATCTCAAATTCATAAAGCTTTTTGATAAAGACTAAAGCCCCAAAAAATTATTATCCCAAAAAATAAGTGACTGAAATAGCAGAGTCATTTTCCTTTCCCTCCCAGTTCAGCAGAATGAGCAAATGTAATTGCCACAGTCATGCTGGTGAATGCAGAGTTGTCATTTTTGTATTTTAGTCTGGAAATTACTCAAACATGTTCCCTAATGAAACCTCACACACTGTTTGCTATCCTATAATATCTGTGATTGCACTCTCCTTGCTGTTAAAACATGAATCTTCTCACAGAAATTCTGTATTTTTTCTTTCCTAGTTATTAAATCATGTCCTAAATGACCTCAGGGAAATGAATCAAGTGAGAGAGAACCTCTTGGAAGTCCATCTGAATGGCAAGTAAAACATCATTGATCCAGGGTTCTGTTATATTCAGTTCTGTATTTTGTATGTACTGAATAGAATTTCTGCTTTCAGCAATTTAGTCAGCCTAAATCATGGACATGTTTGTCTGTGAGCTCCAAAGTGCCTCTCTTTGTATTTCTTTATGTGGAGGGAACTTCTGTGCTCTTAGTGACAGAAATAAGTGACTTGTCAGGTACAGAAAACTCCTGTCCAGTCTGATTTTTAAAAAGCCAAAACTTTGTCAGGCTGGAAAGGGAGAGAGTCTGCTGGTGAAGTTTCCAGTGGGAGTGAAGGACAACTGCCAGTTCCTCATGAAGAATCCTTTTCTTTCAGGGCTTCTGCAGACAAATGACAGAGTGGCCCTGAAGGAGATCACCAGGCAGCTGCAGCTGGAAAATGTGGTTGGGGACAAAGTTTTTGTGAGTAACTCCACCTCCCCCTCAAAAAGCCTTTCCTGGGCAACAGGGGCTTTGTGGGGTGGAGCTGCAAGGGCTGTGACTGCCAGCAGCTCCACACAAGGGCTGAGGTTCCCTCTGCTGATGGAGCAACACTGATGCAGCCTTTTTATTTTATACAAATACATCAAGGGAAAAAGGGAAATCTCTCCTAACGAGCCCCTTAATGAAACAAACCTGAGTATTCCAAAGAAACTTTGTTCAGAGGGGTGGGGAAATTTGGAAATGTTGTTTTTAACTTTTCAAAACACAGAATTAGCAAGGTAACCAACCAAAAAGCAGGATCTTTAATATATTAACAACTTTTTTTGGTCTATGCAAAAAGGAAGTCTATCCACGCTTCCTAGAGCTGTCATTTTCCATGGAATTTCTGTTAAAATATTTGCTGTTATTTCCCTTTTCCCACAGATAAACTCATTTACATTAGTACTGAAGACAATCCTAAAGAGAGTGACCAGAGTGCTTGAAAATAAACTTCTCTCATTTTCTGTAACTCCCATGCAGGGATTAAATTGGCTTTTCTGCCCCCTTTGTCAGGGTTTGTGGTCTTCATTATTTCTCATCTCCCACCTGGAGTGCTGCAGAGTGGGGAGTTTGTGTAACTGGAACAGGATGGGCAGAGCCTTTCAGAGTTTGTTTCAGAAGTGTTTGATGCTCCCATCTGTTCAGAAGTTGCCAATTAAGCCCTGCATCCTGCTCCCTCTCAGTGGAACACGTTAGGTGGCACTTTTTCCACGTGTGGGGCTGGAAAATGAGGATGCAGCAGCTATTTCAGGAAGGATAGAGCTGCTTGTGAGTGTAGCTGATTGCAGGCATTCTCCTGATCACTAAGTTTTGCCTGCCTGAGGCAGTTTGGGGATTTCAGACTGGAAAAAAAGTGGCTGAATGTGGAGTTATCCATCATCTTTCTTGTCCTGAGGAGTTTATACAGCAGGAAGCACCACTGGACATTTTTGAAAGCGTGGTTTTGGAGGGAAATGGCCTCCACTGCATGTCTGAATTAAACAACTCTGAGAACAACACTGCAAATCTGTTCTGAAACTTCTTCATTCTCTCTCTAGGGCAGTTTTGCTGAAAACCTTGCCTTCCTCCTTGAAGCTCTGAGGAGAGGTAAATAAAAACCCCTGTACTGAAACTCTGGGTCACTTGACTGAAAAGTGGAGTTTTTTCTTCTATTTTACAGGTGGAATGAAGAATCTTCATTCTCAAGAAGGTGTCAGGGTTACAAAATAATATAAAAATATTTAATACTGATCACTTTACTGAATTTAGTATATATGCACCTGATGTAAGGGCTTGCAAGTGATCTCAGCTGTGAAGGACAGGTTCTTTTATCCAGATTGATAAAAATTAAAATCAAAAATACTGGTTTTAAAATAAACTTGGCCAAGTCTGTCTTCCTTACAGCCAGAAATGCTGCTTGGCAGAACACTGCAAACCTTCCCAGTTTTTCCATGTGTTTTCCTTTTTGCTGTTGTACCTGTGGGAAAGGAGGGCTTGGTGAAAAGCTGAAAGAAAAGCTGCAGTTTTTAACCCCACAATGAAAGCAAGCTGTAGCAATGCAAGTCTGATGCTGGAGTTGCTCTGCTAACTCTCCAAATTTCTCTCAGGAAACCGAACCAGCAGCTGCCCAATTTTGTTTGTCCTGGATGAATTTGATTTGTTTGTCCACCACAAGAATCAGACCCTGCTCTACAACCTCTTTGACATCTCCCAGTCTGCACAGACCCCAGTGACAGTCATTGGACTCACCTGCAGGCAGGTAAGAGGTGGCATTTCCTCATTCTGAGTCCTTAGCTGTTTGAAAGTGACTTTTGTCTTACTTGGAATAACTCTTTCCCTGGAACCTGAATTTCCTATGAGACTTTCCTCAATTATACATTTTTCTAACTTGAATTGGGAAGGGAGATGTAAAAAAAAAAAAAATAATTTGTTCTGAGAGCAAACTGCTAAAGGAGCAAAGCAACATTTCTAAGGACACACATTCAGTATCAGCCTGTGGGTCTCTCTTTGGAGGGACTCCTGAATCTCTTGGTTGGCAGTTGGCAAGGACAAAGTTGTAGTAATTGTGTTTAAATCTCTTTCTTTTTAAAAAAAGATTTCACTTCAGTAGGGCACTTTTTCTAGAAAATGGGTTTAGCATCCCTGTTCAGTTTCCTGTGATTTTCCAATGACATTATCTGGAATTGTGGGCAGGTTGTGTGCATGTTGTGAAATAATTCCTGGGAAACTTGCTAAAACTGATCCTGTTTTCACAATGAACTGTGTTGTGCTGAAGAGAGTTGGGTTGTGACTGGAAGAATAATTCAAATCTCTTACCAAAGCCTCATTCTGGGTTTGACTGGGATTTTGTGGAAGTTAATAGAAAAGTTAATTGTGGATTTAATAAATTACAACCTTGCCTTTTGCACCATCACTGTCCTGAGTCTGGTGTGCTCCTCACCCATTATTTAGAACCCTTTCTCCCCTGTTTTGAGTGTAATTAAGGAAGTGTCTCCAGAGCTGACAGCTGCTGTTTCTGAGAGGTTTTTTTTTGGCTTTTAAGTATTTTTGGGATTTTTAAGCTCCGTTCTCTCAGACTGACAAAAATCACGTGGCCTGTCAGCTGCCAGCCCCGGTGTGACCACACAACTTGCCCAGAGCCCTGACAGGCTGCAAGGTTTGATTCAGCCTTAAGTAGCTGAAATATTTCCATAATCTATGGAGAAATTTTGCTGGGTTTCCTAGCAACAAATGATCCTGTGTGATGTGGAGCATCACGTGGGCTGGGATGCTTGGTGGCATTGCAAGGCACATCAATTAAAATAATCAGCAAAGGGCTTGTTGGAACATTTAACTTCAGTTGCAGCATTTTAAGGCCGAGAATTCAATAATTCTTTCTTTTTTCAGCACATTTTACTTCAGTGATTTGTCTGTGCTGTAGTAAAGAAAACACCAAATTCATCTGCTTTTTTAATTACTGTTTTTCCTTTTTTCTTTTTTTTTTTTCCATCAAGGATATTCTGGAGCTCTTGGAGAAGAGAGTGAAGTCAAGGTTCTCCCACAGACAGATATACTTGTTGAATTCCTTTGATTTTAAAGAATACCTTAAGATATTTAAGAAACAGCTTTCTCTTCCTGCTGACTTTCCCCATGAGGCTTTTGCACAAAAATGGAATACCAACGTTCAGGTATTTAAAGCATTTTATAGTTGATTTTAGGAAAAATTCTAAAGTGAGAGCAGTGTAAAGCTGCTTTACTTTATACACATATCCTTTACCAGGAAAAGTGTAAAGCTTTTACCTAAGACTGGCATTTCCTTTCACTGGCTGAGTGTGATATGGAATAAATTAAATTATAATAGAGAAGCTTTGCTTATTGAAGCTTGGAGGTAAAATTATCACAGGAAAGACCAGAAAGTTGAGGTTGGACATGAAAATTGCATTGTCAAGTGTAAAGTGATCTCTTTAAAGAAATTATTTACCTGTTAGAGTATGAGATGATTAAAATATGCCTTCATTGTTCCTTGCAGCATCTGTCAGAGGATAAAGCTGTGCAGGACGTGCTGCAGAACCTGTTCCAGCACACCAAAGACCTGCGCTCGCTGCATTTGCTGCTGGTGTGTATCCCAAACAGCTCCCTGCTCTGCAGCATCAGTGAGCAGCTCTCAGGGTGCCCAGGACATTTAGCTGAGCTTTGCCTCAGAGATCATTTATTCAGCTTGTGCCCCTGCTGGCTCCTTGCAGGCCTTGTCTCCCTGTGCTGTGCCAGGGAGTGGGGGTAACTCAGGCTCTGGAGCAGTTCCCCTCTGAGCATGGACTCTGAGCTTTTGCTGCTTAACTTTCTCCAGGCTTTCCATTTATGAAACAGAACTGTAGGTGAAACCCTTCTGAAGCTATTTTTTCCTTTCTGAGATTCTTTTTGGTTCCTGGTGAATCCTGAAATCCACTCATATTGAAACCTGTTTTTTCTACTTGAACCTCCTCCCATCACCACACAGGAGCTGCAGCTCTCTGGGAGGGGCTGTTTGAAATTCTGCTTTTGAGCACAGCTCATATAAATGCACTGACACTTTTTACAGAGGGTAAATAACACTTATTTAACCACCCTGAAATATCCCTGTGCTTGTGTCAGTGTGAAAAGCCCCTGGGCTGTTGTGCCAGCCCCCAGATCTGTGTCCTGCTGCTCTGCTGGCTGCAGAGCCTGAGAGGAGCCCTCTCCTTGCTGCTGCCCTGCTCACTGGGGTTGGTTACAAGATTGCAGATTGTTCCCAGTGCAGGACACCCAGATCTGTCCCTGTGGCTGCAGGGGAGGCCAGGAAAGGAGCTGATGGCAACCAGCAGCCTCCCTGAGAGCAGCTCAGGGCTGAGCCTCAGCTTTGCCCTCCTTCTCTGCAGCATGTGGTGAGCTCTTCCTTTGCAAAGAGGTCTGGTTTGGCTCTGAAGTCAACTTCCCAATAAAAGCACATAAAACAGATTCTGGAGGGGTGAGTGAGGAGTTCCTGGAATAACAGTGGAGAAGAGAAGGCTCCAGGAGCCCATGGAGCCCTTCCAGGGCCTGAGGGGGCTCCAGGAGAGCTGGAGAGGGACTGGGGACAAGGGCTGGAGGGACAGGACACAGGGAATGGCTCCCACTGCCAGAGGGCAGGGCTGGGTGGGAGATTGGGAATTGGGAATTCCTGGCTGGGCTGGAGTTCCCAGAGAAGCTGTAGCTGCTCCTGGATCACTGGCAGTGTCCAGGGCCAGCCTGGCTGGGGCTTGGAGCAGCCTGGGACAGCAGGAGGTGTCCCTGGGTACAAAAGCAGGTGCAGAACAGCTGGAAGTCATTCCTGCAGCAGCCTCTGAGGTGCTGATCCACTGACATGGATACAAACAGCTTCATCAGGATTTATCTCCTGGGAATCAGGAGGCTTTAAAGTTTTGAGCCTGGAAAACTTTCCTGGCAAAAGGAAAGGCAGGTGCCGGCTATTCGCACGGTTCTGAGGGTGAAGCCCCGTGTGTCTGGGGTGCATCCATTGCTGTTCCAGCAGGGAATTGTGTCCCCTGCAGCAGCAGCCGTGCTGAGCTGAGCTGTCCCTGCTGTGTTGCAGATGCTGGCTGTCAGCACGGTGACCGTGCACCACCCCCTGCTGACGGCTGCAGACCTGCAGGAGGCCAGCAGGCAGCGCAGCTCCGACTCCAGGGCAAACATCGTGCACGGTAAGGCTCGGCTGCTCCCCACACTGCCCCTGGGAGCACGGGAGGGGACAGTTCCCTCCCTGGAGTGTTCCCTGTGCCCCTGGAGTCTGCTCTCACAACAATGCCAACTTCCAGTTCCTGCTTTTTGGTAGGAACAGCCCATTCCTGAACGCTTCTGCTTCAAATACACAGCAAACAAATGTTCTCTTATCAATCCACTCCAATTCTGGGATTTCTTTACATAATAAAGATGCAGAATGCCAATGGGTGGGGCCCAGAGCATATGAAATGTATAAAACAGAGTGGGTAACTGCCTGTGTTTCTGATGTGCTCAAGGGAAATCCTTGGCATTCTTGTCCTTCCCTGCAGGTTTGTCAGTGCTGGAAATCTGCCTCATCATCGCCATGAAACACCTGAATGAGGTCTACGATGGAGAACCCTTCAACTTCCAGATGGTTTACAATGGTGAGAGCAATGCCTGAGCTTTACAAACCCTGCACCCCTCACTTCCTTCTGACTGCCCCTTTCCTTTCCCTCCCCCTGCTCCAGAATTCCAGAAGTTCATCCAGAGGAAGGCACATTCCATGTACAACTTTGAGAAGCCAGTTGTCATGAAGGTGAGCCCGAAACTCATTTTCTCTTGAATTACAAACTACCGAGGTCTCATTTTCCAGAGCGCAGATTGGGGTGGTCAGACAGCCCTGGGAAGGAGTGAGGTGTTCTGGGGCAGGACTGATGCTCCCTTCCCCTCCCTCCTTTCCTCCCTGCAGGCCTTTGAGCACCTGCTGCAGCTGGAGCTGGTGCAGCCGCTGGAGCGGCCGTCGGTGCGGGCGCAGCGCGAGTACCTCCTGCTGAAGCTGCTGCTGGACAGCCGGCAGATCATGGACGCGCTGCAGCTCTACCCCAACTGCCCCACGGACGTCAAGCAGTGGGCAGCCTCCTCCCTCAGCTGGCTCTGAGCTCCAGCAGCCTCCTGCAAGGCTGGCAGCTCCACGAGAGGCGATCTGGACTCACACCAAGGTGCTCACGTCGGTACAGTTTTGGAAGCAGCTTTCTGTGCTGATCCATTTGGGATTTTCCAGGGAGAAGGGTGCTGTGGTTCCCCTCCAGCAGCCAGAACTGGGCCTCACTCACACCCCAGGTGCTTTCAGCTCAGTGCCAGCTCCTGCCCTCACAGTCATTTCCCACTTGGAGAAATCCAAGCTCTGGTGCTGCTCCCTGTGGCTGAGGGCTCTGGATCCTGGCTCCCTTCTACAGCCCCATCAGGTCAAAGCTCACACTGCACTTTCCCCTCTCCAATCTGACTTCACACAATTAAATCTTTAATCACAACTGAATTTACTTCATTAAATGTTTAATCCAACAGGCTTCAGCTGCAAGGGCTCTTTTGTGCCAAACACAAGGGAACACCTTTCCACACCCAATTTTTTTTGTAGCAAAACTCAAGAGTTTGGCTCCAGAACTGCTGTAGACCCAGCCCAATGAATTGAAAACAAAGTTTTCAAAGAAGCATTTACAAGTCAGAGTAGTCACATTTTTTATTTTCCCGCTGGGGAAGAGGGCAGAGTATACATTTGTATTTGTACAATATTTAACAATCACTTTATTGAGGGCGAGGTGGGGGGGGGGTTGGTTGGTTTTTTGGCGCTGGCACAAAAGCAGCGAGCGCCCTTTGACAGTAGTACAACAACCTGTGCCCAAAACACTGACAAATACAAAGAGGAAAGTTAAAGTAATCGCTCACCAAACTCGAGAGGTAACCAAGAGGAGATGGACTGAAAAAAAACAAACGGGAGGGAGAAAGCAAAGCAGTCCTGCTGGTTGAGTATCTGAGGTAACAGATGTTCCATCAAGGATGCTACTGGAGGCGTTAACCCAGAGATGTGTGCTGCAGCTTCTGTGTTTTGTACCAAGTGTTCCTGATCAACAGAAATGTCTTAAAAAGGTTAAAAAAGCTGGAGAAGAGGAGAGGGGTGACCTGACTGATTGTGTTGATGCTGATGGGAGCAGGATGAGTCCCAGCACTGGTTACAGGTGAGGTTTGAGAACTCCACCCCTGCGGTTCCTGGGTGCTTCCCTGCTCAGGGGGGAGTTGGGGAATGCCCCAGGAAGGGCAGCACTGGTTCAACCCCCTCCAGCAGCTCTGAGGACATGGGACAGGAACTTCTCACCCTCTCACACATAAAATCACCTGGTGAGCCCGGCAGGAAGGGACAAAGGGCACTGCTCAAACACTGCCACAGTCCTCCCTAGCACCACATTCCCTGCCCCTGCTGCTCCACCTCAACTCATTGAATGCTCTGAAGAGAACCAGGAATTCATTCCCAAGGCCCTGGGGGCACAGCTGGAGCAGCTCGGGGAGATCAATCTGACCATTAAAAAGCTTTGGGAAGGAGCAGCCTTTCCTCAGGGACGCTACATGATGCTGGTAAATCCCAGGCAGCTGGGAGTGAACAGGAACTGAGCAGGGATATCCCAAAGGCAGGAGCCAGCCCCGAGCCCACAGCAGCTCCAGGGGAAGGGTCACACACAGGAGGGACTTGGGTACAGCTTCAATTCCCACAGCAGATTCAATCCCACAGCACAGAGCGAGACCAGCCCGCGGCTCCGCTTGTGCCGGGGAAGAGCCAAAAACCCCCAGGTGCCCAGGGAGAAGGACAGAGTTGGGATTTGTTCTCAACTCCAGTCCTGTCCTGCTCTGGGTGAAGTTTTAATTTAAAGTGGAGCAAAAGCAGAAGCCAAAGGGAAGTGTCCAGCCAACAGAACCCCATAAATTGGATTTCTTTCCCTTTCCCAACGGCCCCTTGGAGCAGGAACCTCGGGCACAGCCCCGGGTGCAACATCAGCCCTTCCTCCCTCCCTGCCCAGAGCTGGCTCTGCTTCATCCATCACATCCCACTGTTCCAGGGGTGAAGTTCCCAGATCCAGGTTCCAGCCAACCTTCAGGAGCTCCCACTGCTGCTTTCCAGAGACACTGGCTGTGGACACACAGAGACAAGGACACACAGCACACCGCGGGCCGCTGCCGGCTCTGCGCTCCAGGGGGTCACAACATCTATCTTCCTTGGAATTTGGTGTGAAGGATCCAATCAGTGCAGTGGGACAGGATTGGGGAGAAGCACTTTGGCACCCAGCTACCAGTCACTGTAATTCCAGCATAAGGCTTGACATCCTGAACTCCAGTGCTGGAGTTGTGAAGCCATTTCCATGTTTTTCCTCATTTTTTTGTGTCTGTGCTCTGGACACTGAAATTCCTTCCGTTACCTCGGAATGGTCGTTGCATATTGTGAGCAGAACTAGGTTATCCCTGAAATTGGTAACATTTAGGATCTGGAATCTGGTTAGAACTCTGTGTGTGACTCCAGGCTCAACCTGCTGCTCACAGGCAGTGAGCTGCACTCCCCCCCCGATGGCACCGAGCTTTGAGTGGAGGGAACTGCAAATCTCCAAGCAGAGGGTGAGGAACTGGGGGAACTGAGCTTCCTGAGGTGATCCTGAAACAGCGACACAGCCCCCACTGCCTGGCGGGACAGGGAACACGCGGCGACCTCGGCACGAACATAAATAGGAAAAAGACTCTTTTTCAAATAAAAAGAACAAAAACAACATCAAGAATTCAGAGCTTTCCAGTGTCACAGCTCAGAGAAAATTAAAAAAAAAAAAAAAAAAGAAAAAAAGTCATGCTTAAGGTTTCAAATATTCCTCAGACACAGCAAACCTAAATAGTATTCAGTTAAATAAATGGATGAGATACTCTGGGAAACGGAGGGAAAAGCTTTCAACTAAAAAGAGGAAGGAAAATTTTCTTTCAATAAACAGCACTTTTTCTTTTTTATACACAACAAGCGAGTACAAGAAAAGGCTAAAAACACGGCTCTAGGAATGGCCACTTCCTGGGGGCACGAAGCTTTCCCCTTCTTAAATAACACAGGGAGTTGGGAGTACATCATTTACAAAACACGGAGCGGTTTATTATTCCAATTAGTGTTGTCAATCATAATTTAGCGAGGTGGAACTGAGGTATACCTGGTTGAGGGAGGTTAAGTAATACTTGGAAGCCTCTTTGCTCTATCCCATTGATTACTCTTGTTTCTGTACACGGAACAGCAGCACACGGAACATTCACAAGCTGTGTCGTAGTCGCATTACAATAGTCATTTTATAAACAACAACAAATGCAATAAAAACAAGTTACCCTTTTCTTTTTTTTTTTTTTTTGTTGTTTTTCAATCTGAAATGAAATGTTTTTGATTTAAAAAAAATAACAGTAGTTCATTTAAAGGAATTAGTCTCTTCTGACAGGGATTAAGAAATCGGATGTCAGTGTTTAAAACGCTCATTAGCCCGTTCAGGTCCGGATTCTTCATTGTAAGTTCCTTATCAGCACGTGAGGGGTTCTCAGTCACGTCCTTCAGGTGTAAGCAGGGAATGCAGAAAGTCTCATGGATCCACGTTGGGGAGGAGGAAGAAGAGGAGGAGGAGGGGGAAAACAAAGGATGAACACCTCTTGGTGATGTTCCAGAGAGACTTACCATCCGTTCTTGCCACCCGGAACAGCAGTGACGCCAGCAGTCCGTGCGCTGTAGCAGCTCCAGTGAAGAGTCCTGTGGTCACTTCCATGACCAGTGCAACTATCATAGACTGGATTCTTTGGGAGGAAAGTCAACGTTTGTCACCATTGTGACCACAGTCACGATGTCCTCTGTCGTTATAATGTTAGTGAGTTTTTGCATCTGGATGATCCTCTCCTCCACGCAGCCCGCCGACAGCCGGGCCTCGGCGTCGTGATCCCAGCACTCCTCGATGGTCTCGCACAGCATGGCCATTCCCTGCAGGGCACAGCCAGGAGAGGCATCACACACCCACACGGGGCACCTCACCCCTCATTACTGACACCTCTGCTAATTACCCACCCCGGAGCCTGATGGGTAACAGCTGTACCCAGTAAAGAGAAGTGGGATAAAAGGGAGTGGGTGCCATGGAGGATCATGAAGAAGCGGGATCCCGGGGAGAGAGAATCCCTGCTGGGAGATCAGTCTGGGGCTGCAGTCAGAGCCTGGTAGGGAACCTGCAGTCACAGCCTGGCTGGGTACAAGCTGCAGTCACAGGCTGCAAACTGATCCCTGCAGCCACAGTCTGGCTGGGTAAAAGCTGCAGTCACAGGCTGCAAACTGATCCCTGCAGCCACAGTCTGGCTGGGTAAAAGCTGCAGTCACAGGCTGCAAACTGATCCCTGCAGTCACAGCCTGGCTGGGTACAAGCTGCAGTCACAGGTTGCAAACTGATCCCTGCAGTCACACCCTGCACACCAATCCCTGCAGTCAGAGCTCAGCAGGAAATACCCAGCAGACAGAGGCTGCAAAGGGAATCCCCAGCAGGAGCTGCTGCAGCCAGAGGCAGGGAATGGTTGGGGTCAGGATGGCTGAGTTGTAAAGAGGAATGAACCAGGATCCTTTTCATGCTGTGATAAACAAGAAGTCTGTGTCTCAGCTCATTCCTACCCTCCAACAAGAGGGCTGCTGCAACAATCCACTACAAAGGGGTGTCTCCAGATCCAAAATGGCATTTTAAGGGACACCTGGGAACCTTTGTGTCCCACAGGATGTGGGGCTGGGTTTGGGGTGAACCTGGAGTGTCCCGTGGGGCCTCAGCTCTGCTTTGTTCTGCACCATTGAACAGCAGGGGGCAAATCCCTCCCTGCACTGCTGGAGCCTCACAGTGTTTTAAAAAGGTGAATCCCTCAGCCACCAAATGGGACTTCACTGAAAAGTAACTCCAGCATCTCTTCTTCCACCAAAAAACAGAGAAAATCTCTCACTTTCTAATACTGAAGAAAGAGCAGCTTAAGATGAGGAACATTTACAGTCTGTTGAACTCCTGCTGGAATTATTAAATCCCTCCCAAACCCCAGTGTGATGGACACAATGTGGGACTCAAAGCCTTGCAGCAGCAGGTTGGCTCACACTTACAGAATGTTTCTGCCAACACTCCCTTAGGACAGGCCTCTTCTTTTTGTGCACCACAACCTCCTGCATGTCCTCCAGGGAGGGGTGCTGGCCAATCTCCTCCTCGAAAGGCAGCATGTACTCATCCACAGGGCCTGCAGAGGGAAACACGAGTTAAACTGATGCCTTGGGAAGGCTGATCTGAAACAGGCTGGGCAGAGCTGGAGAATAAAGCAGGGATTTATTGAAAGGCCTTAAAGGACACAGCTTGGGCAGGACAAGAGCCTGGCCAGGGCTACACCCAAGGTGGACCCAAAATGGTCACGAGGTCTCACACTTTTTTAAGTTTTGGTCCATTTGCACATTGGGGTTTCATTGCCCAGTCCCAGCCCCAGGTGATGCAGTCCCACCCTTCTTGTTTTCTCCCTCCAGCCCCCGCTGTTTGTGCTTTGGGGCTGAACACTTGTCCCAGCTGTGCTTGGGGTGCAGCAGGAACAGGATTTGTTTTGTGTCCCTGCTCTGTGCAGAGCTGAGTGACCCTGAGTGTGAGGCTGAGAGCTGCACCCTGGGCAGAATTAGAAATACATGGAAGCTCAAACTTAAAGGCATCTAACCAACCCTTTGGAAAAGGGAAAGAGAAGAGTGCAATGTTGGGAATGTCAGAATCCCAGAGTGGTTTGGGTTGGAAGGGATTCACAGCCCACCCAGTGCCACCCCTGCCATGACTGGGGCAGCTCCCAGAAGCCCCACGCCCTGTCCCAGCTGGGCTGCCCCCCGGGATGCTCTCACCGTCGGCGGCCGTGCAGCGCGAGGCCAGCTCCCAGAGCACCAGCCCCATGGCGTACATGTCTATCCTCAGGAACGCGTCCCTCTGGAAGTTGATGGCACCTTCCAGCACCTCTGGAGCCATGTACCTGCGGGTGCCCACCTGCAAGGGCACCAAAACAGCCACGTTTGTGCTCAGGATCCACCCCAGCACGGGCACCACCCCTCCTGCTGCCAAAGGAGCTCTGTCCCAGATTAAACACAGCCGTAATTGTTCCTGCCTTAGCATGAAACCTTGGAAGTTTCATCCCTCAGTTTCTCAACAGTAATTAAGTCATTAATAAAATGTTACAAAAGGTCTTGGCTGAATTGTCCAGTCGGGATAAAAGGGGGCCATGCAATGAGCCTGAGGGGAATTCCCATTCACATCCAGGTAACAGCAGCTGGATCATTCCTGGAAATCACTCAGCATTTACCTGTCCATGGGTGTCCCCTGCAGACTTTCCAGCCTCAAACTTTAAAGCTAGACCGAAATCAGCAATACAAGCCGTGAGGTTGTTTTTCAGCAGCACGTTCTTGCTTTTGATGTCCCTGTCAAGTTCAAGAAAAAAAACCACAAATTAGAGATCTAGAACACGAAACACACATAAAACCCTCAGGAAAAACAACAGCATAAAACAAGGAGCATTATGGTATGAAAGGCAAGAAAATTACGAAGAAATAGATAAGTTAAACAACAAAATCATAATAATAAATCCTTAGAGTGCCCTTGCAGACCTTTATCTTTATGGGAATGAATGAGACAGTAATTGGAACTGTAATTTTGTGTTTGTTTTTAAAATAAACACAGATGTATGATGGATATAGGGATATAGAGATATAGGGATATAGGGATATAGGGTTATAGGGTTATGGATGATGCATGTGGGATAGAGGGATGGAATGAAAACGTTGGAATCCAAGTGTGCAGCCACTGCAAGTTGGTTTAAAGGGCAGGAAACAAAACGCTTGGAAAAAGCCGCCCCGGAGGCTCCTAACGTGGAGATGCAGGAATTCCTGCAGCACCCAAGGGTGATGGGTGCCTGCAGGGGTGCTGAGTGCCCCAGGCAGTCCCAGGGCAGTACCTGTGGGAGATGGCTGGCTTGTGGCCATCCTTGAGCCCCGGGATGTCCTCGTGCAGGTAGGCCAGGCCCCGGGCCATGGTCTGGGCGATGTGGCACAGCTCATTCCACGACACCACGTTGGCCTTCAGGAAATCTGTCAGGGACCCCTGCAGCAAAACAGTCACACAGCCAGCTCAGCCTCACTCCTCCAGGCACAATCTGCAATCCCTGCAATTCCCAGCTGTAGGACCTCTGATTGTCCTTCCTCATGGACCAACAGCAGTTTCAGAGTGAAATACTCTGAATAAACAGAGATGAAATCATCCAACACCACAGTTCCAGAGTGAAACACACACTCTGAAACTAAATCTAAAGAGATCCAAATTATTTAACATAAAACTGAACATACTCTTAATAACTGTATTTGTGTTTTTTCCTTCTGCTGTCACAACTGAATTGATCTGTATCACTGCATTTTTTTATTCTTATCAATCAACAAGTGAGCCAAAAAAATCCCCCAAAAATCTCTGCAAGATGGGAGGTTATGTATTTTAGGCAAGTTTAGATTGGGGATATTAAAAAAAAACTACATTCTAAAAAGCCAATAAAAGGCAGAATGAATTTTTGTTTGTTTCCTAAAACAGCTCCTCTCTCAGTAAAATCTGATGACAACTTTCTCAGCTGCCCGAAAACGAATCGCGAGGAACTCGCATCCAACAAAAAGCCAGCAGCTAAGTGAGAGCTACATCCAATCCTCCTCCTTTACTGCCTCAACTCCAGCTCTGGGACACTTCCTGGGGCTGTTGCAGGCCCAGGGAGGGGCAGCCCCACCTTCTCGTGGAAGGCAGTGATGAGCCAAAGGTCGACGTCGATGCTGGAGCCGCGCTTCTCGGCGCCGATGAACTGCAGGATGTTGTCGTGCTTCATCCCGGGCAGGCTGTAGATCTCGTACTCGTTCTGCCACGACTGCTTGTCCTGCAAGCACAGCAGCACAGCCCCAGTTATCCCTGGCCCTGGGGGGAGTTTGCTCCCAGAGTTTGGGAGTGGAATTTTTTGTAGCCCGCAGTTTGTTCTGCAAGGCAGCACCTGGAGCTCTGTGAGGGAACAAATTCCTGCACAGGGGGTGCTTCAATCAATGTAAAACCCATCCCAGTGTCACCATCCAGCATCACTCTGTGTTCTCTAAATTCTTCAATCATTTAATGCACTTGCTGGGCAATGAGGGTTATGGCTCTTAATTGAGGAATGGTTAATTGGAACAATCACTGCAGGGTTTGCATTTCAGGACATTCCTTCTAAGTACAATTTAATTTGATTATTAACTGGTCAAGAGGTGGGTGAGAACTGCTTAAAACTACAGATGCTGAATGTTTTTATGGCTGGAACCCCACACTTCACAGGGTTTATGCTTCAGTGAGGTGTTTACTGCAGTAAAATACTGATTTTAAATCACTGAAACTCTCCCTGCATCTTTTACACCTCAAGGCCATTTCCACTTGGATGTACAGAATTACTGGGCCAAGAGGAGCTGCTTCAAAGTCAGGAACAACCCAGGACCCCGAGAGCTCTGCTCACCTGGATGGGGAATATTTTGACTGCAACGTATTCATTGAGCAGCTGAGCTTTCCACACACACCCAAATCTCCCCCTGGCTTTGATCTCCAGCAGCTGCAGTGGCTTCAGACCCATCAAGGGAGACGGTGGGGGAGGCCCAGGGTCCTGCAATCAGGAGAGACCATTAATTAATGCTGCTGTTATTAATGACAGTAATCCACGTCATCTCTGACAGCACTACAGATAAAGGATTGGAAATGGGGAGAGCCTGGCATCCCCCAGCCAAACCCACTGCAGCAATTCCCAAAGATGCAGGCACAAACCCCAGCCCTTCTCCATGGGATGGGAAATGGGATTGTGGAACATGCCCAGGAGAGAGGTGCCACAGGGCTGGGATAAACCCAGACACTGCCTGGGACAGCACAGCAGGGACCAGGGCAGGATGGCAGCAGCTGGGAAAGCACAGCAGGAATGAGGGAATAATGGAACCAGCTGGGAAAGCACAGCAGAAATGAGGGAATAATGTGATCAGGTGGGAAAGCACAGCAGAAATTAGGGAATAATGTGATCAGGTGGGAAAGCACAGCAGAAATGAGGGAATAATGGACCCAGGTGAGAAAGCACAGCAGAAATTAGGGAATAATGTGATCAGGTGAGAAAGCACAGCAGAAATTAGGGAATAATGTGATCAGGTGGGAAAGCACAGCAGAAATTAGGGAATAATGGAATCAGGTGAGAAAGCACAGCAGAAATTAGGGAATAATGCAATCAGGTGGGAATGCACAGCAAAAATTAGGGAATAATGTGATCAGGTGGGAAAGCACAGCAGAAATTAGGGAAGGTGATCAGACGGGAAAGCACAGCAGAAATTAGGGAATGATGTGATCAGGTGGGAAAGCACAGCAGAAATGAGAGAATAATGGACCCAGGTGGGAAAGCACAGCAGAAATTAGGGAATAATGTGATCAGGTGGGAAAGCACAGCAGAAGTTAAGGAATAATGGTTTTAGGTGGGAAAGCACAGCAGAAATTAGGGAATAATGGAATCAGGTGGGAAAGCACAGCAGAAATTAGGGAATAATGTGATCAGGTGGGAAAGCACAGCAGAAATTAAGGATTAGTCTAATCAGGTGGGAAGAAAGCTCAGCAGAAGTTAAGGAGTATTGTAACCAGGTGGGAAAGCACAGCAGAAATTAAGGAACAAAGATAATCAAGCTTTACTTGTTATATTTTTAAGAGCTGGAATTGCAATGAGCCCCTTGGATGCACTGAAGGTTTCTGTGTTTATCTGAGTGTGGGACCTTTGAAGCCTGCAGATCCACAGCTGGGGATCAGCCCCTCCTGCCCCACTCCCACTGCTCCCAACTCTGCCAGTGAGTTCCTGAAATCCCAGCACCCAGAAAGGAGCTGGGATTGCATTGCAGAGGTGATCTGCTGCTGTCCTGCAGGATTGGTACAACTGGAGGTGAGACAGAGCTCCCACAGGGCACTCTGGCCCTTTCCCTCCAGGTGGGATTAGCTTGTCCCTCTACAAAAACCCCAACAACCAACCCCAAAGTGTTCCAAACCTCCAAAACACCCCTTTTCCCTCTATTTTCCCCAAAGAGCCCCTGCAAAGCCATTTTCAAGAGAATGAAAACCACCAGAGGAGTTGCTTCTACAAGAGAGAGGAGAGCACTCAATAAAGAGTTAAATATTTGAGCACTTCCATCAAAACCATAAAATCCTGCGCAGGTTAAAGACACATTTTGTGACAAACTGTGGGGTTAAGAACCCTTTACTACAGGCAGAGTGGAGACAAGTGCTGAGAATACAAGTCCTGAGTAGTTTCAGTGCAGGAATAAACATCCACTCTCTGATTTCTTACACAACAACAAATAAATTAAAAAGAACAAGTTTCAGAGAAAGATTCAGAGCAGAGTAACCTCATTGCACAAATTAATGACTGGAAAAAAAAGAATAAATAGCATTTGAAATTCAAATTAGAGACACACTGCAACACTGTCCCCAATAAGGAGGAAATCCTTTTGTCAATGTGACAGTGCTCAAAGTTTTGACATCAATGTTTGCAGCACAGAAAACCAAATTTGAGAGCAAAGATTTCCCTCCCCTGGTGCCTTTCATTCCATGCCAGAGCCCTCTTGGAATATTCCAGGCACCAGGGATAGCAGTGCCCTCAATTTGTAAAACACAAACTGCACTAAATGAATATTTGTAAATCCAGTTTGTTGTTGTTAGAAGAGGAAGAGGGAACAAGATGCTCAAATTTATCCCCCAAAGCCAACCCTGATTTAATGAACTGTTCAAACTCAGCACCTCCTGCCTTGTCTAAAGCAGAGAAATTTGTGGGAAATGACCCCAAATCCTCCTTTGTTCTGCTGGCTTGGATTCCCCTTCCTTCCCACGCCCTCCTCCCAATAAACTGCTGGGATTTGAAGCACTTGGTGCCTGAATTCTTCCCCAACCACAAGGAAAATCAAAAACCTCCCAGATTTGCTGAACCCAGTTCCAGCATCCCTGCCAAGAGCTGGAAGTGAAAGTGGCAGTGAAACCTGGTGCTTTCCTCATTCCCCATTAGGCCACAACACTTCCCATGCACCAAATCCCCTATTTCCTAGAAACCCCTGCCCCTCCACCCCACATTCCCAGCACCTGCCACGGCCTTTCCAAGTGGGAAGCAGAATTCCTGCTGTAAACACAACTGGAAAGAGAAGTTCTTTTCTTTTTTTTTTTTTCTAAACACCTTGGTTAAAATCTAACTCCAACCTGCAGCTCCAGGGATTATTTTTACATGGAAACACTCCCTGACAATATTTCCAACTCTGCTCCAAGGAAAATTGTTTAACATTCCAGAGACCTCATTATTCCTGGGTGGCTTTGGGGCTGATCTTTGTGGTGCTGAGGCCAGAATGCCAGCAGGGATGGCAGGCGGATAAACTGGGCTCAGCTATTCCCTTTCCTGTCCTTTCCCTTGGACTGAGTCACAGGGGGGAAATATTCCTTAAGGAAAGGTGATTTCCAGGAATGGGGGTCCTTAAGTGTCCTCAAAAATGGTTCTTGAGGTCAGAGAGCAATTGTGGAACTCAAATGCATTCAAAGCAGCTCCTTGGGGGCAGGACCTGCATTCCTGGCTGGGATAAGGAAGCCAAACACGGAACAGAAATCCAAGGAACTCTGGGAACTTTTTTACAGAGGCCACAGTCAGGAAAATATTTAAATTTTTAATACGTTTAAACCATTAGATTTTCTTCTAAACTGCATTTCCAAGGTATTTCAGGTATTCGTTAGAGAACTTTAATGATGACAGAAATTGAACATTTTTATTACACCTCAAATCTCAATGTTTCCAATATTCCACTGAAAAGCTGAGCAGGAATGACCCAGTTTGTGAATTAAGGGGTCCCAGTGACCTGGAGCTTAATACAAATAAAAATCACTCCTGCTCAGTGGGAAAAATGAAGAGACTGAGTGGTGAGGGAGTATTTTTATTTTTCTCCAGGTGATCCATGTGGGACCACCCAAAACCCCAGGATCAGCACGTGGAGACCCCAGAGCTCCAGCTGGTGTTTCCAGGTGGGAGATGGGAATGGAGAGCCAAGGACAGGGCACAGGAGGGTGGGATGTGCCCTTTGTGCTGGGCTGATGGATCCCCCTGGCCGTGTCCCTGTGCCCCAGGATCAATCCCACACAGCAGATCCTGACCCCACTGCTCTCAGGAACTCCAGGGGATTTTAGGAGATCCACAAATCACAGGCTAAAGCTGCATTTTTGAACCACACGTGCTGACAGATGGCTTGGCCAAAATACTGAGAAATCACAATTCAGAGCAAACAATGTCTCCCACATCCCCAGAAAGCCCCAGAGCCAGGAACAAACATCCTCTTACCTCAATCATTATATGAAAGGCGTGCTTGCAGAGAGGGAAAAAACACAGGCAAGAGAAATTACTATTTACACCAAGAACGGGATGCAAAAACAGCTTAGAGGAGACAAAGTCAATTATTTGTGAGTTAACGACAGAAATATTCACGGGGACAGCAAAACTTTCCCCTACCAGAAACACATCATTTAAAACAACAATCAGAGAAATCCAGCATTGTTAGTAAATGAAAATGGGGAAAACAGGATTATTAGGAAGAAAATTAACAGAATTATTTCATAATTGCATCGAGACACGTCCATTGCAGGTGCACAGAAACACGCGGAACTGCCGAAGGAAATGCCGGGATGCGAACGCGTTCCCTGCAGTGCTCCCCGCTGGCCGCCAGGGGGCAGCGCCGCCCCAGGGAAATTTCCGTCCCAACGGGAAACTTGGGAACAACGGGGAACGGAACCGAGCGCCGAACGGGGCCGGGCTCCGGCACCGAACCCGGGCGGTAAATCCTGCACCGGGGGGGAACTGCAACACCCTGCACCCCGCACACACGGATTGGAGCTCCGGCACCGAACCCGGGCGGTAAATCCTGCACCAGGGGGAACTGCAACACCCTGTACCCCGCACACACGGATTGGAGCTCTAGCACTGAACCTGAGCAGTAAATCCTGCACCAGAGGGGAACTCCAACCCTGCACCCCGCACACACGGATTGGAGCTCCAGCACTGAACCCGGGCGGTAAATCCTGCACCAGGGGGGACTGCAACACCCTGCACCCAGCACACACGGATTGGAGCTCCAGCACCGAACCTGAGCAGTAAATCCTGCACCGGAGGGGAACTGCAACACCCTGCACCCAGCACACACGGATTGGAGCTCCAGCACCGAACCTGAGCAGTAAATCCTGCACCAGGGGGGACTGCAACACCCTGCACCCAGCACACACGGATTGGGGCTCCAGCACTGAACCTGAGCAGTAAATCCTGCACCGGAGGGGAACTCCCAACACTGCACCCAGCACACACGGATTGGAGCTCCAGCACTGAACCTGAGCAGCAAATCCTGCACCAGAGGGGAACTGCAACACTGCACCCAGCAGATACTGACAGAGATCAGTCACAATATTAAAGGTTCCTTCAAACAATCCCAGGAGCAGTTCACTGACTGTGGAAGGAAACCCAGGATGAAGCCACGTCCCAGGGTTTCAATGCCCCCTTGTCTGTGCTGCTTTCATCCCTTCTGCTGAACAACCTCGGTGTCAGCTCAGCGGAGACGCCTCTGTTCCTGCTCCTTCACTTTGGACTGGGAGGCCCTGGCACAGCATTCCCACAGAGGCTGGGATGGCCCTGGGATGCCCCAGGCCAGGCTGGACAGCGCTTGGAGCAGCCTGGGACAGTGGGAGGTGTCCCTGCCCACGGCAGAGCTGGGATTGGATGAGCTTTGAGTTTCCATCCAACTCAAACTATTCCAGGCTTCTGTGACTCTCTCACCTGAGCCACTTCCTTTGTCCTTGACTCCGGGATGGGATGGATGTTGGAAGAGAGGGAATTCAAGCCCCTGTCTCCAGCTGCCATCCCCTTCTCCCCCTCTGCCCTCACACCCTCAGGATGTTCCAGGGCATGAGGCCAACTAGAGCCTCTCCCTGTGCCTGAGAGTGCTGAACAACACTTCCCTTTCTCCAAATCATTAATACCAATAATTAACCCAGCAGGATTCATTGCAGAATGGAGCTACAAACCTGCAACAGAACTTGGAGCACTGGGATCCACCAGAATCTCCTCCACCATCGCTCAGGGCAGCTCCAGAGCAGAGCAGAACTCACCCCAAGGGGCTGAAAGTCTTTTTTTTTTTTTTCCAGGCCTGTTCATTATTAAAGTTCTCCAGCTCTGGAGAATTATGGAAATTCCTCAGCAATAAGCAGAAATATGTATGAATTCAAGCTTTGTGCTCTGACCACAATGAGAAACTGCAAAAATGAAGCTCTGAGCAATGAGCCCTCTCCCAAACCTCTCACTCCTCCCTGGAGGGATCAGCTTCCCCCAAACACTGATAAATTCCACACACATGGAAACTTCACAAAGATGTATTTATGCTCATTAACACCTCACTGGGTTACAAACCAATGTCCTCCCCTTCAGCCCACAGAGCATCACCTCAGGCTGCCAGCAGAAATCCAAGAGGCACCACTTTAAGGGTATCAGGCTACACAAGAAATGCAAATCTGAGATTTATGTCGGGAATTAACTCTGATAAATAAAAACTGGGAGCACTTAACCCCTCTCAAAACCCCTATCACCCACACAAATGTACATAAACACACTCACTGCTGTTTATGCTGCCTGAAAACCAACTCTAATGGCTCTATTACAGTATTTGTAACCAATTAGAGCAATAAAACCCTAAGCAGTGTGGGTTGTTCCCAAAATTTGGGCTACCCACAACCATTCTCTGACCTGTAAAAGCTGCCCTTGGCTTTTGGGTGTTTTCACACAAATTCTTCCCTCTGTTAAAAGATTTTAACTTGTACCAGCCCCTGGATTCTATTAGGAAAAAATAAAAAAGGATCCAGTTTCAAGCTCCTGACCCACTGCACATCCAGGGGTCCTGATTTGCAGTGACTTTCCAATCTCCTCCCATTTCCTATAAGCACCTGGCTTCTCCCTGTGTGTGTTTTTCAAGTAGCCATTAATCTTCCTAGGTTTGGATTCAATCCTTGAAAAAAACACCTCTCCCTTGCATTTTCCCAGTGTTGAAATGTTTCTGGTAAAATATCTGTAACAACAACGAGAAAAAAACCCGTGGCTTTTGGAAGAGCAAAATGGAAAAAAACCTGAACACCTGATTTCATTCTTCATTCTTCAGCAGGAAACTGGGATTTTCCCAGGGTGGAAAGATCATCCCAGAGATTTCAAGTGCATCAGGTAGATTTAGGAATTCCTCTGCTCAGAAATTAAAACCCTGATGCATCTTTGACCCCAGAGAGCTCGACCATTTCAGAAGAAATCCCCAGAATTGGGTCACAAAGACAAGAAGTGAATCTGCAAAGCCTTTTCTCCAGCCTCTCAACACAATTATTATTTCAAAACCAACCCAAAACAAAAAAAAAAAAAAACAACAACAGTGATGCAGTAAAATGCTGCCAGGTTGGGCACCCAGGGAAGCACAAGAGGTGAATGATTCCCTGCTCAGGGGGGCTGGGACGCGGGGGGAGCTGCCAAAGCCAAGTGGGACTGGTGGCAGCTCTGTGGGAAGGGTGACAGTGGCACCCATCAGCTGCCAGGGTGGGAACAGCCCCTTGGAATGTGCACTGACAGCTCTGGCCCCAGCTCAAGGCATGTCAGCAGGAAGGGAGCACAAGAGAGCAGCTCCCTGCCATCCTCACTCCAGTTTTATTGGGAATGTTTGGGGAGAAACTTGAATTTCACCTGATTCCAGTGCCCCCCAGTGAAAATGAAGCAGGCCCCAGCACCTCTTCCTGCAGAAAACTGCACACATTCAAATATTTAAAACACCAATCTGATTCTTTTGATGAATTTTATCACGTGATGAATTTCTGTTTGCTAAATCAAACAGAAATAAGGAGACAGAAGAGTTCTTAAGTGTTTTCCATACACACAGATGTATTCAGCAAACATGGATTTGTTAATAACTCGTTGGAGAACACAGACAGTGACAGATTTGATGGAATTTGACAGCTTTCACTGGATAGTTCCCCACACAGCAGTGAGGCACAGTGAGCAGCACAAACAAGCCAAGACTAATTGTCCTTTATGTCTCGTTACAGGTTCAAACATTCCTTACAGTGAATTTCTTGCTTTTTTTCTTTGTAAATATCCCAAACTGTTTCTTTCCCCTTTGCTCTCTTATCTTTTACTTATCACCACTTCTTCTATTTCTTTCACCATTTCTCGTTCTTCAGCGTTTCCTCATTTTTATCTTTTGCTTATTCCTCATCCACCCTTTCATTTTTTCCTGGAAGTTTGGTACCAGGGCAGCAGCCCTGCATTCCCATTGTTTCTGGGAATAAACCAAGGCAAAAGGGATAACCTTTATCTGGATCTCCCAGGGAGCAGTCCCTGTTTTCCCTGCTGTACATCCACCCTGCCCATTCCACCACTGCTACACAAAGATTTAAACCAAATCCATTTGCCTACAAACTCCACTCATGCCCCAATTATTAAATACACTGCTGACAGATTAATTGCACAAATATTTCAGAGTTTATTCGTGGTTGTAAAGTTCCCAATACTTTCCCTCCCTTCCTGCTTCCCTTGTCTCCTGTTCCAACCTTGTAATCAAATTTCAAGTGGGAACCACTGCTCTGCTGCATAAGGGAGAGTGTTTATACACTGGATTTACATAATAATTCTGGGTAGTTCTTCAGGCAGAAGTGGCTTTTCCTGACTTTCCACATGAGCCTTAATGCCTGTTCACCACAAGATAGGAAAATGCTGTTGCCCAAAAGCACCAAGGTACACTTATCCCAAAGATACAATCTGAGCATGAACACAACAGCTGATTACCCTATTTATTAAAAATGTAGGTGTCCATCCTGCCCCAAACACAACCCATGCAAGGAAGGAGCTGCAGCAAAAGGAGGGAGAAGCAAAATTCAAGTTCTTGTTACCCCACACATATTTAACATTCACTTGCTTTTCAATGGCTTTATCCGTGACTTAATTTCTTCAGGAAGACAATCCCACGCTGGAATTATCCCCACAATTAGCAGTTATGAATTTGATCTCCCAGCAAAGACCACTGGGTTGATGTAAAGTCCCAAATCCATAAAATGGGAGCTGGATGAACTAATTATGCTGACAGATTGCAGGGAGTCTGAGGAGCTGCAATCCTCTCCGCAAGGACAGCAAACAGACTTTTTTCCTCTAAATTATGTTCTTTTCATTTGGCAACAACATATGGCCACTGCCTCTCCCCAAATTCCTCTGATCTATTACTGTGAAACTGAAACCAAAACACTTGAGTTATCAACCCCAGGCAATCCTGCTTCCTGCAGCACCCTCGAGTCAAGCAGCAGCACTGGAAATATCCCAGGAGCTGGAGCACAGAGAGATCAATCCTTGGCAATCCTACCCAAAACAACAGGAGTTTTCATTTTAACCATAAATAATGTCACTGTAAGACAGGTCATGTATTCTGCTCACTGCACTGAGTGAGAAGCTCAAGTTAATTCTCACTGCAAAAATCCAAATCATTTCTCTCCTCATTTCCACAAACCAAATTTTCTTCATCTTTTCTGCTTTGGTCTCTACAATTTCCTGGTTTAACTCTTCCCATAAAAGCCTCCTAATCTCAGTTGGATCTCCAGACGTAAGTGAAGGAAGAGGAATTCCAGTATTAGCACTAATTACAGCTCCAGCATCAGCTGGAGCCTCCCAACAGCAGCAATTCCACACACAGGAGCCCCAGAAGGTTTGTCTGGATGCAGAATGGCCAGGTTACAGGTTGTGGAGCCCACAACCCCATCCTTTTGAAATAAAACACAAACACCCCTAAAACTGAAATGTTTCAAGACAAACCAGAAAATAGATAAACAAGAGGAAAAAGATGACAAGAATCACAATCCATGAGCTGAGCTATGCCCTGGAGTTGCGTTTGAAGATTTTCTTAACATTCCCAATAACTGCACCTTTATCCCAGTTCCAGGCTTTCCTAAAAACATCTCATCCTCTCTTAGCTGCTGTTTTCTGAACACCCCAAATGGCCAAGATGAATTGGCAACTCTTTTTTTGTTTCCAGCTGAGCATTACAGCTCAGCCCTCAGCACCCTTTCACTGTCTTTGCCCTCTGTGTTCAGTTTTTCTCCTCCCAAACAAACAGATGCATAAAAACATGAAGTAGTTGCTCATATATTCATCAAAGAATAATTAATAAGGCTGTTTAAGTAAAGCTTAATTCTCTGCTTTAGGGGAGAGCAAGCGTTAGGACCTCGAAATCAGGAGGGCAGCCATGGGACAGATCCCCTTCAGGAATGATTTGGCCCTTAAAAAAAAAACCCCAAATCCTGCAGCAGGGGCTCACCTGGGTGGGAACAAGCACGGGAGGATAGGCCAGCTTGTGATGTCTGTACATCCAGAAGGAGAAGAGCACGATCACTGCAATTCCCATGATAGGCACCAAGGAATAGAGCAAGGTGTTGAACAGAGGTGGCTTCGGTGTAACAGGATTGGAAGTTGCTGGAGGGGGGAAAAAAAACAAAAGGACACAGCTTTTAAGGAACAAAAGCAGGCAGGGTTTGAAATGTGATTTTCTAACAGCTCCTGCCATCATCACAGCAGGCTCAGAGTAGCTGATTAGCCAGCACAAACTAACAGCTGGTTAAAAGGCAGCACTCTGGAAAGCATGGGAATAGCTCAGATCCCAGATTCACACTCGAGCACGCTGGAATTCTGTGCCTGTAACCCCCACCAGCCTAAGGGGACAAGGGGTGTTTGTACTCCCAGGAGACTGCAAAAAATTCATCACCTAACGAATGCAAAGCAATCGATCCAGAGACCCAGCAACAACCTGGCAGCACCTCTGGGCTGGGCTGGAAGGAGGAGATCTCCAGGTGAAGACACTTCCACATGACCTCAAAAAAGGCTCTGCAGAAGCAGGAGCTGCTTCCAAGGCAGCCACAGCCCCTTGGGGCAAGAGAGGGCTCAGGAGAGGGAAGAATGTCAATTATTGCCTTAGCAGCATCACTGACAAAAATGACAACAATATCTCCTGGGTCAACAAAGGCTATTTTAATCTCGCAGAAAATGTTCTTTCATTTCATAAACAACTTCCTCTGGCTATTTGGTACATGAGACATTTGCTGTTTTCAGCCCAGTTATTAACATCACCCAATTTTCCAGCAGATTCCTGACTGGAAGAAGATAGGCAGGAAAAATCCAATCGCCTTTTAGCTGTTTTTTAAAATAATTATTTGTTAAATCTGGCTAATTTCATTGTCTTTCAGAACTGCTGAGATGGAAGAACCCACAAGGATCCTGTGATCTGGGAGGAAATTCTTTCCCCCTTTTTAGAGGTTACTGTGTCCATTTACAGAGAAATTCAAAAGCTCCATGTGAGATAAAGAGGATTTTTTGAAGAAAAGGAGCATCCCCAGGCTGGCACAGGGATACAGGGATGAGAAGGCTTTTTAGCCCAACAATTTACACCCTTACAGCAGCTTAACCATATAATTAAGGGAAGATTTGACAGTAACTTCTGTGCCTTAAACCAGGCAATTACTTCAGATTATCCTTCCTTCTCACCCTTGGAAAGAGCCGAAGTACCTTTTATTGATTTTCCAGGAAAGCACCTTTCCAAGTGGAATAAATGAACTGGCACTGCCTGGGAATACACAGAGATCTCTCAGATTTTGGGAAAGGCTGATCTCCTGAGCAAGCACCCTGTGGAATATTCCTGGCAGGGGGAACTTACGCTGCGTGACCTCCATCTCCGGGAAGTAGAAGAAGCGCTCGTTGCACATGTTGCCCTCACAGCAACAGAAAAACACGTCAGGGCTGTCCTTCTTCTCTATGCAATCATTCCTGCAAGAGAGAAGAGGGAAAAGTTCGTTCAGCTCGAGCTGGGCTCATTAATCTCTTTGCTCAAGAGAAAGTACGTGCCCATCTTTCACATTCCTGAAGTGGATTTTGTTAAATCGACCGTGTAACTAACACGTGACCAAAATAACAGCTGAACCTAAGGAAATACATGAAATTCTGATATTTATATTGCAATGAGACTTTATCAAAACAGAAACACATTTCTGTCATTTTTAAGACAAGGTTAAAGAAAACCACCAGCAGGACACTGAGGAGCAGTTCACAAGGTGGATTTAAACAGGACAAGCAAGTGATCAAACAAGGCTGGAGATAAGTGAGAAGGAGAATTTTTACATTTGATTACATTCATAGAAAGAAATGATAAAACTCCTACAATCTCCTCTGGCTACATTATGCTCAGGGACAGGGCTTATTTCATTCCCTGAATTAACTGCAGGAATGGCTTTTTTATTAATATTCTCTAACAAGCTGAAACTATTCCCATCAGGAGGGAATAAGCAGCAACCAGGAGCCAACCCGACAGCAGAACTGGAAAGGCTGAAGAAATATTGAAGGATTTTAAACACAGCTGAAGATTGTCAAGGAGGTTTTGGGCTCATCTTCAAAACTTGGGGTTATTCCCTAGAGCCAGCTCTTGCTGTCACCCTGTCCTGTGACTTCCAGGGAACATTTTCTCTTTGATGTCCTGAATGTGCTGCTGTTTGGAGTCACCCCCACAACTCCCAGTGCAGCAAAACCACCCCCATGCTCCAGAGATAAGATTTGGGCTGTTCTGGACAAACACAGCACTGGGTGTGATTAGCACAAGTTACTTAATGAGCTCTTACAGTTACTCAGTTTCCAACTCCTTCTGTCCTTCCTGCATTTGATTTCTTCTTCCAATTTCTTTCCTTTGCTCAAGGGAAAATTTATTCTCGTGATTTTAGGATTTTTTTTAGATTTAGATTTAGATTGTGGGACTGAGCTTTAAAGTGTCATTAAAGCAGAAAACATCCTGGGGTAAGGGGCAACTTGATTTGGAAAAAAGGACTGCAAGGTTTTCTTCAAAAAATTCAACTTTTAAGAAACACAAGGGAAAACTTTTGTAAAACATTGCCAAAATAATTCCTCAATACTTTTCAGTGATGGTCCACTGTGGACCTATTTCTTAATTCTCTGTCTTCCCAAATAATGAATGTTTTGGGCCAATAAAACCCAACAGAGTATTTAAAAAACTGCAACACCATTGCTTAAGAGAGTCATGACCTTTATTCAGTCAGCATCTAACAAACCCCAAGTCCCGCTGTTACTGCTCGTGGGTTCTTTCTGGACCATCTGTTATCAACAAAATAACTGGAAATTTAGAATATTCTTAGAGCTGCCATTGAGCTTATTAATAAACTGCCAAAATACTTCCACGATCTGGTAAATTGCAGACACAAAGTGCTGACTTTCCAACTCTAAAGACTTGGGAAAAATCAACGAGAGAATTTTGCATCCTGGTTGCAATAATTTTATTTGCACTGTTTGGCAATAACAAGGCACTAAGAATAAATGAAATACCTGGGTCTTTTAAGAAGCTAAAACTTGTTATTCTGCAAACAAGGCAATGCACTCACATGGAATCTGGTCCCTAAATAAAAGTGAGCAGCCAAAAATAATTATTCACACACTCTCTTGTCTCAAGCCGTGGCCGTGGAGGGGACGACGTAGAAATTATGGAGAGGCAAAAGCAGTTTACAGTGACAATCTCAAAAATCCTAGGAAAACTCACCTGTCATAACAGTTGATGTCATCCAGCCAGCAGCCTTGCTTCACGATTTCAATTGATCCAGAAATATTCTTCCACGTAGCAAAGCAGTGTCGCCTTTTATCTTTATCACCGTAGCAGGGCTCGATGCCGCTGCGATTGGTTTTGTCCTTCTCCCAGTTAGCGTTGTAGTAGATGCACTCCTGTGTCTCTGATCTGCCCAGGATGGCACCTGGGAGGGAGGGGAAGCACAGTTAAATGGAGTTCTGCAGGGTCAGGCACGTGGATAAACGCAGGCTGTGTAAAAATATCGTTTACTGCTTGGACCAACGTGGCCTCTGTCCCCTCTTTTTAATGAAGAGAGAAAACACGTAAAGTTCAGCAGCATTCCGAGTGTTGAAACATAAAACAAAGATCTTCTGTGAAGTCAAACAGTGACTTGCATAACTTAGCAAGATTTGCAGAAATGAGGAACAAGTCATGGCAATACTTCTCCGTGAATAGCAATAGCAGAGAAAATTTAGAATGCTGAGCAGTGAAGATTTAATTAAAATATTCGCCAAACCAGGAGATTTAGCCAGGAAATTCACCAAAAGGCATTTGTGCTTCTTATCTTGTTAGAGGAGCCAAAAGAGCAGGGAGTTCATCTCAGAAACCCCCCCAAAAAGCCAAGAAGTGCTTAGGGGCAAGAGTGTTACAGAATCCCAGAATGGTGTGGGTTGGAAAGGACCTTAAAGACCATTTAGTGACCATCTAGGAAACCTTTCTGGGATTCTGGTGGAGAAAACTTCAGAGTTAATGGGATACAAAGCACCAGTGTGGCTCCTGCAAAGGTGAAGGGTTGTTGGGAAGCAAGACTGTTAACAAAAGACATGAAGGGAGTAAGAACTGCTTTTTATTTCTGTTTTTCCTCTTGTCAGACACTGCCCAGAGCGTGCCATTAATCTCCATGGAAGCTCCACCATTTAACATGTATTAAAACCATGGGAAAACAGAGAGGGAGACTGAGGAGCTGGAGAATCAGAGGATCCACTGAGGAAGGGTCAGGAGGATGCCAAAGCACTTTGCCTGTATTTATCTGTACATTTACTATGTTTAAGACATTACAGTGCACAGCACAATGAAGAGCAGACTGGAGGAGAAAAGGTTTCCCACAGCAGTTTTAAGGTGTTTATTTGCACCACTCACTACCTCCTTTATCCACATTCATCCACAATAAACCAGCAGCCATTCCTGAGGACAATGAGGATTATTCCCACCTGAGCCTCGCTGCAGCTCTGGAGAGCAGAGCTGAGCCCATCCTGAGCTTCCCACCTTGCTCCTTCCCAAAGTCCTGCCCGTGACGCATTCCCAAAATAGGCAGGAGCTGGAGGATCAATGGGAGAGGGGCAGGAGCCAGCTGGGAACGCTGCGAGGGGCAGCCTGGGAACCATTCTATTCCTTGTGCTGCCACGGCCTGACCTTTACAACTCTCAGCTATGGCAAGAAACAGATGAGGCAACAGATTGAACAATTTGGTTCTGTCAGTGCAATAAAGCAGAAGTCCTGGATTTCTCTCACACGTGCCATTGCTTGTCTCCCGCTGCCAAGCCCAGCTTTGAAGGACCACAGACAAGCAGAATTTTATAAAATTCAGGAACTGCACTAAAACTAACTTTGCACAAATATTCTCCTTATTCCTGTCTTCTTTATAGTCAGGTTTTCTTATCCATCTGGTTTTTAATCTGTTAAAGCTCCAATCGGTGACTGGCAGCAGTTGCTGTTGGTTTAATGACCTTGGATCTGGCTGGGGCTTCTCACCTGAGCAGGCACCTGCAATAGGTCTGGCCAGACTAACCCAGGCTTGGACAGAGCAGGCAATCCTGGATTAATCCTTCAAAGCAGGAACGTGGTGGAAGAAAGGCAAGAGGAGAAGGGGAACCACACCAAGAAGGCAGCCCTGAGCCCATCTGCTCTCAAGCAGCTCTGCCACCCCCTCCACAGGGATGGAGCTCCCAGGGGAGAAGGGCAGCTGGCATTTACAGTAAAGTGAAGTGATCAGGCAGAGCAAGTCTGCAATGGAACTCCTGCACCCATTGTGAGTGCACATGGAACTGCCAGGTCCTCAGAAACCAATTCCTGAATCTCCAGAAGCAAAATGGTGCTGCTGAAAGAAGCCACGAGCCAAACTCCAGCAGTGTCCTATGGATGGAACATGAGGTCTGAAAGCTTGGGGGGAAAACACACTGGGAAAGCAAAGGGCATTAAGTACAGAACAGAGTTTAGTTTGGGCACATTCAGCCAGGTCCCACTGGATATCTGTGTACTCCCATTGCTGCTCTATCCCTCACACTTGTGTCCATCCACCACAGCTGCACTGGGGGAACAAAAGCAATGTCTGAACTTCTGAACCACTGTTAATACAGGAAACAGCAGAATTGGGAGCAATTCCATTAGAGAGTGCAGCCTGGGAAACCTCACCTCAGGAGGAGCTGGAAGCACTGGCTGCCATTTCTCAATCAGAAAGAGTGAATGACTGAAAAAAAATCTACCAGGTTTTTAATTAAAAAGGGGCAAAAAGTGCACAGCTCCTAAGGACTAACATGGCCTTAATTCAGGAAGGGATCACTGGGAAAAGGTGCTGGATGGAAAAGGAATTGTCTCTTACATGTATGACCACAAAAAAAAAGGACAGAAACTCTTGAGAGTTCATCATCCAACTTTATCCCCTAAACCTAAAACTGAGCAAAACACCAGCCCATGGGTCTGTAATGCAGGAATGGTTCCCTGATACTTGATCTGAGATGTGATAATGATCATCTCCCTTCCCAGGGAAGACTTCAACACTTCCCACGTCCTACCCTCATTCCCAAATCCTGCTTTTGCTGCGTGATTAGTTGGTGACACCATGTAAAGACACAAAGGGCAAAGGGAACTGAATCTGTGATCTCTCACTGCTTTCTGAAATGTAACAACATTTTCGAGCTGAAGTCATGAAAATTGATGAAAAGCCTACAAAGATTAGTTTGATGGTGCCAAGGACACTTTTTTTTTTTTTTTTTGCTATTCCCTAGAAAACTTTCAATATATAAAAGAACTAAAGGGTGAGGTTCAGTCTGGCAGATACCTCTGCCTGTAACAGAAAGGTTGCTTAAACTGTGTTACATTTGAGATGAATTTGAATTCTTTAAATACTGAAATACAAGGAATGGAGCAGTTTATTAGAAAAAAAAAACAGCAGAGAAGAGAAGCACCACAGGGACTGAGTAACTTATAGATAGAATGGCCCATTCACCAAAATACCAGAATTGTAACACACTGTTCTAGAGGAGCAGAAAAGAACAGAAAATGCAGCATAAATAGAAATAACACCTTGGGAAAAAAAAAACCCCTTCAGCTGCTGCACAGGTACCTTTTGCAAGTACTTGCCCATATGTGTTATTCTATTTGTTTCCACAGTGATCTCAAACACTTTCTAGCCCTACAAATATATCTAAGAACAGACTACAAATATAGTCTAAAAAAGCCCAGCTTTGATGTTCCCGCAAGCAGGAAGCAGGATTTTATCATTCTCTATTTTTTTCTGATAACACCCAGGGGAATGTTTCTCAAAGGCAGAAGAAAGAAGTTATTTCCAACCTAATAAAGCAAACTGAGTTCCAAGAGAAAGGATTCTGTCCTCCTTTTACATGCCACCATGTCCCCAAACTTATTTTGTTGATTTTTTAGCCTAATATTAGTCCTATTATCACTGTTCTCAATGCTCCCAGGTCAAACAAGGACTGTACTTCAGATGAGCTGAGCCAAAGTACATTCATTAAATCCAAACACAGCAGCAATTAACTCAGGCAAGGCAAGAACTGCAGAAAAGATAAACAAGGCAGTGAAGTAACAAATCACCTGCACTGCTGCCACCCTGCCCTGTGAATATTCAAAATTTAAAGATCAACCTGATGGTCCAGAAAGTTGCTTTCTTTTTCTAAACTAGTCTTTAAAAATAAATGAGCATGCAACTTGAACAGGGGTAAACTTTGCAAGCTTAAGTGTAGTTTTGTATAGCAAGAGCTGCAATTTTTCTCCAGGATTATAGTGGGGGGAACAACAGGAAATCTGTATTTGCTAAGATATCTCATCATATACTTGGAAAATATTTCAATTTTTTTTTTTTTTTTTTGCAGTTCACACCTTTTCAAAATGGAAAATTTGTAGGGATGAGCCTGCCATGGAAGTATGAAATTCTGTAGCTGAGATAACACTTCTGAAAAAGAAGGAGAGAAGAACTCAGTGCTGGAAAACTGAAGGATGATCAACCCAAAGGCACCACAAGTAGAGTGGAAACTATGGAGGATGATGTCACCTAAAAACAGGGAACAGAACTGAGAGTGAAGAGGGGGAAGGTGAGAGGAATAATATCTGTATTGTTAAAAAAAACCTTGCAGGCCCTGGTTTGCTTGGTGGACAGTAACAAAGAAAAAAAAATACACCAACTTTTTTTTTTTTACTCTGAGTCTTCTGGACTTACAGTATGGAAAATAAATCAGCTGCTCTAACCACTTGATGATGTTATTTTACATATATAGACATAGCTTGGTTTTATTTGCATGGTGCTCTTGCTGAAGGAAAAAAAGAAAAAAAAGCTGGAATTATTTTTCCAATGTGTTCCCCTCAGTCCTTCCCAGCAGTTGGTGCCACTGAGAGAAGAAATTAATAATGCTGCAATGGGATTTTGTAGAGAACTTCCATCTTCTGCCTCATACTTCCAAATATCTTATTTAAGCCTGGATTTCAGGAAGTGGGAAAACCCCCAGATCTCTGGTGCCCAAGTTGTCCAGAATCCTTTCAGAGCACGTGGCAGAAAATGGAGAAAAAGAGTCAGTGGCCATCTCTGCTCTTTAGGTAGAAATTAAAGTTCCTCTAAGAGCTGGTTACCCCTGAGATAAAGATTGTCATCCTTTGGGGATCTCCAGAGACTTGGAGCTAAGTGTTATTTTTCACACTCCCTGACTTCAAGGGAACACAGTAAGACACAGGCTGATGTTTTCAAGTTCAAACATGCCACTGCTGTCACTGCGAGGTGTGAGCAGCACACAGCACAAACACCTCTCAGCCACTGCCTGATGAGTTCTGTAGGGGGAAAAATGCCTGAAAGATCCTAGAAATGGTTTGGTTTGGTTTGGTTTGAGACACAGCCTTGGGGCTGCACTCACCTTCAGGCTTTTAGCCATTGCTGGTCAAATGTCCCCTTCCTGGCACAGTTACCAGATGGTTAAAATATTTCCATATTGGTAACACAGGGCTCAAAAGTTTAAACTCTACAAGATTCAGATGTTGGGAAAAATAGAATAGGGTCAAACAGGCACTAATGCTAGAAATACCCAGTTCCCAATTTGGATTATCCTCTTCTCCCCAGTGCAAAACCCCAAACACAAACAATAATCAGGAGAAACCTCAACTAATTTTTTGACATCAAAACTTGCAAACTGGGGTTCTGCTGCACCCTGATTATCCAGGAGGGATCACCTTCTCCTGCCTCTCAGGAGCTCAGGGAAGCAGCTGCCCAGGAAGGAGCTGGGGATTCTCTCCCTCTGCACATGGGAGTGACACCATGTCTGCACAGAGCCTTGGAATGCTGTTATTAAACTGAAAAAGAGGCCCTTCAGCATTAAAGGCACCAATTAAGCACCTAAATAAACCACCCAAGGACACACAGACTGCATCAGGAATTATGAATCGTTCTCAGGGATGAGTCTCATGCTGGTGGTGGCAACCAGCAGCGTTTCTATTTTGGGACCTGCCAGGGAGTTTCCCAGGAATGATCTCAGATACCTGTCAGAGCTGCTCCTCTGATCTGAGAATCCCAAACCAGCAGAATGCAGGTATGGGGAGCTCCTCTCAGGAACACCCAGCTGTGAATCACAACGGGTTTGGGATCAAAATGATCCTTTTTGGGGCTGGTGTTTGTGGAGGTTCCTCTCTGAGCTATAAAACTTCCTGAGAACTTCCCAGTTGTGAGCTAGGAAACATTTAGAATTTTCTTCAATGGAGGGCTGAAATTCCTGCAGCCTAATGGAGATGGGAAATTTGAACATATTAATCACTTCATTAAAAACCATTGGGAAAGCTTCATTTTAGCTGTCAATTTTAGCTGTCTTCAAATCTTCTTCTCTCGTTGGGCTGTAAGAGAAGCTCAGGAAATGACATTTTCCCCAACCCTCTTCCTGTACTCTTTGTTTCACACATCTTCCAGGATGCTGTTCAATGTGACCAGTGTCAATATTCCACCTGCCTTTATAAAGACAAATAAGGAGTCTCCACTTCACAGACTCCCTCCTGACCCCTCGAAAACAGGCACAGAAAAGTTAATCCAGGCTAATTACAAGAAATGATTCTACCTTTTGCCTCCCAAATCAGTCAAGCACAATGCAAATGTAACAGTTTGACTGCAAAGCAAACAGAACCACACACCAAGTCAAACAAAAACACAGTCAAGACATCTAAGAGGCAAGCATCCAGCTCCACATTTGATGTTTCCTCCACATGATACATCCAACCCCCACTTCTTTTTCTGTCTTACAGGACCTTATGTAACTATTTAAAAGACAACAGGACCAGTGTGATTCTGCCTTCAACTCAGCTCTCCAACAAATCTCTCTGTGGGTGTCATGTCCCACTCGGTGCTATTGCAAGCAAAAACACCACCCAGTTCTCCTACATGTGCTGATCAAGCTTCTTATTTACATTCCAATCCTTTAGCCATCGCTGTACTTCTCTATTTTTTCTGTGGTTACAACCAAAACCCCAGCCTAAACATACTTACAACCAGTTCTGTTGGTTTGTTTTTATTTATTTTTAAAGCATCAGCTGTATCTTTTTCCTTCAAAATTCCCAAGTGCTGGGCTGGCCTAGCAAAATTCCCAAGTGCTGAGCTCCTGGGCAGGAGCTGGATGGTCAGAGCACATCCAGACAAGCTCCAGCTGCCCTTGTCCAGATGGCAGCTCAAAGGAAGAGAGACAGGTCCCACATTTGTGTAAACACACAGAGGGATTACCTGGGAGCTGCAGGCAAACAGGATAATGTGGAGGGGGAAAAGGCAGAACCCAGTGCTGAAAAATTCAAACCTTTAAATGTTCCTACTCCACTGAGCTGGGAACCTTCCTCACCTCTCCCTCTTTCAGCTCTCCAGCTGATTTATGGAGTCATCACACCGAGCTTCAGCCTTGATCCCACACAGCCCATGATCCCAGGTCTTGTATTTCCATTTTCATTTCCCCACCTCATCCCAACAGCACTTCCCAAGTTGATCATTTGGCCAGAACTCCAGCCAGGACTTCAGCCATTCCCAAGGATTTCTCTGGGATGGATATTGGGTTTGTTTGCCAGCAAATACTCATTTTGGGATCAGCTGCATCACTAAAGGATGACACTGGCAGCTCGTGGTGTCTGCTGTGATGCAAGAGCCCAGTTTGAAAAGCATTTTGGAGCTGTAGCACAACCAAAAATCCGACTGAGCTGTGCAGCCCCAAACAGCTGAACTGGCACAAACGAGTGGAAGTAATTCCTTCCTTCAGCCACTAAACTTAAATAAATGTCAGGCTGCAGCATGACACATCTGAGTAAATACCTATCAGCATAAAAATGCTAATATGTTTGTGACTGTTGAACTCTCTTCCTAAAGCAAAACATCTACATAACCTCAAACTTCACTGCATCTGTGTAATTCCATTTCTACTGTCCAGTCCTGTTGAGATCAAATTCCAAACCTTGTCTACACTGAAAGAGTTTTAAAATTGGTGTCTTCATGCTCTGAAATCAGTGTTGATTATATTTAAGAATACAGCACAACTGCCTCTTTACCTCCAGCTAAAGTGGCTGTCACTTGAAATGGATTTTCTCTTTGTCCCCTCTCAGGCTGCCTCATTTTGCTCCCCGTGCCAGACTGTAATCTGAAGATTAAGTGAAAAATCCCATTTCTAGAGCTTGAAACAACCATGTTTACAGACACAGCCACTGTTGACATGGCCAGCACATCCCCTCCAAAGTCAGCTCTGCCAGGCCCCAGCTCCAAGGACAACACCAGGGCTCAGCTGCAGCTCAGCCCTGCCAGCCTCAAGGAGCAGATCCTGGGACCTCTGAGGGAGGGAAGAAAAGAGGACAAAGAATTTTTTTTTTGTCTCAGGTTTCTTATTCTGGACTTGTTTTCTAGAGATCAGGGAAATCCAGAGTCCAACTACCTTATGGAGTCTTCATTATGTAAATGTTTTCACTCATAATTTAAATATTCATCATTTTTAACCCTCATCATTGCCTTTCCATGCTCCAAAGCCACCCCAAGTGAGCTTTCCCTCAGGAAGTGAGAACTGAGAGGTTTCACTAAAAATCACTACTAGAGCTGTTTTTAAAGAGAACAAAATTGGATATAAGTGACTCATAAACTACAAAACACATCATTTATTTAAAATTCAGAAAAAGAAAACAGCAATGGAACAACAAAGCAACTTCCTCATGCCTCTCAATAAAAAAACTATTTTTCTGTTTAATTTTTCTAATCTTTATGGATTCTCATGAAGCTGATTTTGCTATCCACTCGTCCTCTTTTTAAAAATGTTATTACTAATTGTATCCAGAGAAGCAAGATAGACACCCAAAAGAACAAATCCAAAAAAGGAGCATTTCAAGATCAAAAGAGGTTATTAAAGTCAACATAATACATATTAAAACTTAACTCTTCTTTGTATTTCTTATCAGAGCTTTAAGAACAACTGACTGGAAAGGGGAGCAATTGAAAATCACAATTTTAGAACTCTTTCCAGAGCATCACTCTGTACAAGGGGCTTTTAAAATATGCTACATATTGGCCACCCAGCACATTTATTGTCATTAAAACATTAAATGCAGCCACTCCTGCAACAGCTGCTCTGAATAAATCAGCTCTGATCTAACATGAGAATCAAATCAACACAAAAGGAATCCAGGGCAGTGGGTTTTATTCCTCTTACCTGCCTACAAGCACTTACAAATAGTTTATGTTTCCATGTTTGCTGTTTTTCTTAAGAAAACACCTTATTAGAAAGGATTGCAGTTCAATTCTAGCAACCTGTAAATGATCTCTGTATTCCTTTAAATAAAAACTTGGAGAATTAAAAAAAAAAATTATACATATATATATATATAACCTACCAAAATCAAGTAATTCAGGAAAAAGTCCAACTAGGAAAAAAAAAAGACCTAAATATTCTTATTTCTGGTTCTGTATGAATCACAACAAATCTGATGTCAATCTACACCATCTCATTTAACAGCACAAAAATACCTTCTAGAAACTCAAGGTTATTGCTGGAACTATCTCTAAGTATGAAAAAATTAAGATATGTTTTAAAGGTTTTTAAGCATTTAAACATTTAAAAATTAATAAATCAAATTAAATCTCATTTAGGAACACAAGCTTAGGGGAATGCCAAGCAAACAGGAGCATCACTGTTTGTTAAGAAAAGTACCCAAACCACACTAAAAAGTGCTACTGGATATCTGAATTTTGGTAAAACCCCCCCTGATTCTACAGCCCACACCTGACACAGGACAATAATCCCAAATTATTTCAGTTTATCACTTGCACATCAATAAAAAAATGCCTTCAAGTGTTCAACTGAGCCACTTTTGCTTCGTTTCACTTGGTAAGAAAGCCTAAAAACCCCATTTGTTACAAAAACGTTGCACCCAAGCTGCAGTGTTAACTTTCCAAAGTGCTGATTTGGAATATGAAGATAATTTACAGGGATTTTGTGAAGAACTGACTCTCAGGAGGCTCTGCACAGATCCCAACCACACCAGGATCTATATTTAGAACAGCAACTCCAGTTCAACCAGTCCATCAGTTCTGTACTGGGTGATGCTTTTGAAACAGGGGCAATCCAGATCTGCTGGCTGGGACTTGCATTAAAATATTTCCTTTTAATTCATTTTCCCCTGATGCTGCATCAACGTTCAGGCAAGATTACAGATCTCCAGGATGATAACCGTGTTGTAACGTAAAAATGCCTTTTTTTTTTTTGCTACAGAACTAAAGAAAAATAAATTTTAAAAATTCACACATCATTGCCAAGTCACAACAAAGCCAGAACAGTTTTAGCATTTCGTAAAGATCAGGGGGAAAAAATTAAGTAACGACCAAATACAGAGCAATGCACAACTCACTGCCTCCTATAATGGATTTCCAAGTGGTTTTTGACAGCTAAATATAATTTAACTTATTGTTTGGTTACTTCTCCATCGTTTTGTGTGTTGGATGAGCTCATGGAGCCCTGTTCCCAAACTTGGATTTAAGACACCACTGTGGTCTAGAAACTACAAGTATTTTCTCAACTGTAACCAACAGAATGGAATAAAGCACTCAGTGGAGGCACCAACGAAAATTGAAATAGAAAACAAACCCCATCCAACTTTAATATTTAATAGAACTACCCCAAATGTTTTACTAACCAACCAACAAATTGTTTCAGTATTAAAAGGTTTACCTTCATTTCAAACTTTCCCATAAAATACATCAAGTTCTCAAATCAGCCCTAAACAAGCATAAGGAATAAATAAGGTAATAAACAGCAAACAGGAATATTTCAGATTTTGGAGAAATCACTTCAGTTGTACTTGGAGCACAGAAATGAGGAGCTGCTCATCTCCCTAAGCAGGCACAGATTTAACACCTAAACAGAGATTTGAGAAACTCACGTCCTTCAGCTCTTCTGCTGCCACACAGAATTGAAAATTGTAAATTGTACCCTGATAAAATGTGCTTTATTTAGGTACTTTGCTGCATTTGACCCTTTTCCAGAGCCTGAAGCAATCCAGCTCCATCCCCCGGAGCTGGGAGGGTGGAAAATCAGGAAGAAAAATCTCTCTGGAGCAGCAAGCAGCGGATATTAGCAGATCCCAGTATCAGAGCTGCCACAAATACAGCTGAGAGCAGTGCAGGATCAAAGCATCCTCCACCTTCCCTCAGATCTGGATCCAACAGCAGGGAAAAACCCACTCAGGGCTCACCTGCTTCACTCCCTGGGAGTTTAACATTTGGAATCACATTTGCTGCACCTGAAATAAGCCAAAGACTCTTTAAAGTCTTTCAAGATACAAAATAGCCATTTTTTTGCCACTTGCTGAACGTATCCAAATGTGTAATTTTTCCAGCATTTAGAGATGATACTGAAGCTCTTTCTCTACAAACAAATACAGATACAAAAAAAAAAAATTAAAAAAGAGTTAAGAGACTTTCTGGCATTCGAGAAAGGAAGATGATAAATGTAATACAACCAGTTTTAATCAAGATCAAAGCTGTAGGAGAATGCAGACAGACAGTCTAGACTGCTTTACTTTGAAAGCCTAAGCATATAAAGCAACATCTGCAAAGAACATTAATCACATTTAGTCCACAATCTTATCACCTCCCAAGCAAGCAGAAACAACTTTTACTTAAAAGTCATATGCTTCTCTGTGACAAGCATTTTTAATTATCTTTAAATTAGATATTTATCACTGATTACAAAGCTGTTCTGTTCACTTTGAAATAAGCTGATGTAATTTGAAATACACTTGCAGAGCTCCCTGGACAAAGAATGGAAGAGAGTATTGGTAAGGAAGCCTGGTGAACAGCAACAATTATTTTACACCACTGGTATAGAGTAGGAATTCTCAAAATGCTCTCAAAATTCTCAAAATTAAGTTCTGATTTGCTCCTCTGCATTTCAGACCATAACTCAACAGGCAGCAATAAAGTGAAAGATTTTCTGTACAGTTTTTTTTTAGCTTTGGGAAATGACTCGAGAATATAAATAATCAGCTTCCTTTCAATTTTCTTTCTATAAAAAAATTTATCTGGCTCCTACATTTTAGAGAGGAATTAAAAATTGGAGAGATGGTGCATATCTATGTATAGAGTATTTATGTGATAATACATATCTTTTGATACAAAAGCAATTTATTCCTTGTTTACCTTGGTTTATTTTCCTTTTATTCTGGTCCATTCTCCCTTATGATTTTGCCTACTCACTAGCAATCATTTAATTTATTTTATTAAAAGTGTCTTGCATTAAAATTTTCCCTTCTGCCAAGGTTTTCATATGATCCACCCTTCAACAAGAGCCTGGCAGAGACAAACCCACAAAAAAAAAAAAAATTCCATCATCTTCCAACCCTGAAGCAACAGCTGTGAAAACTTACAACGTTATAAACCCACAGAGGCAAAGAACAAAACTGGGAATTTCTGCACTAAACTCAGCTTCTCCAGCAGCCCCACATCCCACAGGAGAGCTCGTGAAACGCAGCAGCAAATCCAAAATTTATGAGTCTTATTCAAAAAATCTCGGTGTTAAATTCCTCAGCTCAGAACAGAGTGTGCAGCCTCCCCTGCACCAGGATTCACTGAAAAGATGGATTTTTGGGGATTTCTACTGATACCTTTCAGTTGGAGATCCCATCTCCTTGCAGGCACTGCTGGCCACCTCGCTGCTCCTGGCTCCACACGGACTGAGATCCCTCAGTCTCTCCATAAATTTATAGACAAAAAGGTGATTCCTGAATGCCATTTTCTCCCCCAAATCCTCCCCAATCTGTCGACTTTGCTGTTCCAACTCTCAGCTGCAGAACAGAGGTTTTCCAGCAGCAAAGCACCAGTAACTCAGCCCACACTTAACACTGGAGATTTCACTGAATTTCTGTGGAAAAGCACCTGGTTTATTCCTCCTGCACAGGCAGCAGCATCCTCCTGAAGCTCTGCAGCGTTCCTGGAGTGCTGGATTTCATCTGCCTGAGCTATTTAAAGAATTTCCTATCTTTAGGCCTACTGACAACACTTTTTTTATTTTTTAATGTAACTTTAACCTCCCACAAAAAGCAGTTTAACAAAGGGAGACTCTGTACACCTTCTGAGACTCCTACACCTGTGGAAATTGGAATGCTTGGAGAAACACCCTCATATACTATGATTTAAGTTCATTTCTTGGTGTTATTTTGTTATTTAATGGGGCACCTCACAGAGCCACAGCAAGGCAATCTATTCTCTGGCCAATTTTCAATTTGCTTATCTGATCAATTCCACCACGATTCTTTAAGTTAAAACAAATTACAAGTATTTAGGTAGAGCATGAAATTTAAAGTGCTGTAGGATAATGCAGAGGCTTTCTCTGAGCTTGACTATTTATCTTTAAAACCCTAGGATTGGTTTGGGCTGCAAAATTTTAATGAGGTAAATTTGATAGAATAACTAGAACTGGGCAGCTGCTTTCAAAAGAGCAAATAAAATTTAGTTTCAATCCTAACTCCAGCTAGGTGAACTTCAGTTTTTATTATCTCATCTCATGGAATGAACCACGTGGCCTAGGAGGAATAACACTGTGGCTATTTAGAGACAAGGCAGGTTCTGACAGTTCTCACTGAACCTCCAGTGGAAAGCAGAATTCCAAAGTCCATGGATGAATCAGGGAATCTTGTGTACATGAAACAAGAAAACAACAGCACAAACAAAAGCTTTAGGGCAAAAGCACTGCACTTGCTACTACAAGATAATTTGTCTTCTAAATTTAGATAACAATTAAGAAAAATGTTATCTAGTGACCTGAAATCTGGAAGGCACTTTAGGATATGATTTTGACCTTCCTGTTTTTATTCAAGAACACATTTAAAGCCAGAACATGAATGCTGTTACTCCATTTAAAAGCCTCTTGACACTGACAAAGTAACAGCCTTAAATTTGATGATTAAAACTCCAAACTCCACAGCAATAAAAGGCTCAAGAGGGTTCCCTAAACACGTTTTCCACAGGTACTGCCCGTGCCCAGAGGCAATGGGGTGAATCTCTCCTGCCTCTCAGAGATAAGAGGACAAAGATGACTGTGGATATATTGCATTAGTTTATTTGGGAGGGACCTGCCAGACAGGTGATCTGCTAACACGTCTCCAAAAACACTCCTAGGAAATTACCAGAACATCAGTGAGGTAGGAAAATGACAATTTTTAAGCTGTGCTGCATGAAAGATTAGAAAAAAGACATTTAAGCTACAATTCTGTCTATTAATGCCATTCTCTGATAAGCACGAATTCCCCAGAAGTGAAGTGGCTGCTTACAATATGCAGGATTCCCTAGAAATAGCATTCCACCCACTGCACGTGGAGGCAGGTGAGTAAGAGGCAGAGAAGGATCTCTGCATGGAATCTACCACAGGCTAACACTTACTAAATGTCATGAATTTTGGATTTCACAGCATTTTGGAAAATCAGACCAGCCTGGAATGCCCTGTGTTAAGCAAGGCTTGAGAAAGCAGCTATTCAAGGAGTTCTTTTACCAGCACACAGTAAAAAAATGAAGAAACTTTGCAGGCCAGGGTGTGGGAACTAGAAATTCAGAATTTTAACTTCAAAGTTATCCATGCATGAGTCTTAATACCAGGGGAAATAAAAAAAACCTGTACTCGAGTACAGGAGCACAAATCACACAAACTAATTTTGATCTATTTTGCTCAAGCAGCACAGCTGATAAAGGAGCAGCAGCAGAGGATTCAAGAGATCAAAGCAAGGGAGAAGAGCCCAGGACACTCAGTTTGGATTAGCCCATATCACTGCAACGTCTCAGTGTGCCTAAAGTCACCCAGAGGAGCCAGCTGAGAGGCAGCACCACGTTCCACTGAATCTGCTGACAGGGGATGTTTCAGGCTCGCTGAGTGTGAAGAGAATTCAGACATTAACCCAGCCTGGGATCGATCACACAAACTCAGAGGGACAGATTCACTCCCTAACCCCACACAGACTCCACTGCTCCCCCCCTGCCCTTCATGGCCTACAGGATCCTCCCCGAGGACAATGCAAAGGGAAGGAGCAGGGAATCACAAGCACGGCTACAATTTAACTCCATAAAAGCAGACGGTGACCGGAGCTGAGTGAACTTTGCACGGGCTCACAAGGGCTGGTTCCACCCCTTCCCTTCTGCCACGCCGGGTCCAGCCCCAGGAAAACCCGGCCCAGAGAGGGCAAGGATTGCTCCCTTTCAGAGAAATCCAGTCACAGGGATCAGGGAACCTCCTGGGCAAGGGCCACTGCTTTAATGTTGTCTCTGGAAAGTTCCTCAGTGCAAGCTCTGAGGCTACAACTGGTGTCCAGTTTGCAAGAGATGAGGAAACAAATGTGTCCAAACGCAGGAAGTGTTGGAAAGCACAAACAGAAGGTTGGCCCAATTTTAATCTGAGCTCTCCTTTCGAGGAGAATTTTGAAAGCACCAGACAATATGAACTGCAGGGTGAACTAAAAGCTTTTGGCAGCAGCGTTCAGCAATCAGGAATTATTTGATCTGGAAGTTCCATCCAGACCTGAGTTTAATCACCTCTGAACAAACTATTCCTCCCTGAATTTGTCCATCTGCGAGATCATTTTTTATTTCCACATGTTCTGAAACACTGAGTTCTACAGTTTAATTACCCATCATTAGTGGATGTACTTTCTCTGTTTAAAGTACCTTCATCAATCATTTGGGTGGATTTGATGTGAAGCAGCTGGCCAGCAGGCTGAGCAGGAAGAAAAGTTAGCAAGGTGCTCAGCCTCAAAAGCATCCTGAAATGCATTTCTGTGGTTATCACACAAAGGTAGGATGTTGGCATGGATTGGGAGGGAGAAATTACAGGTATTTAGCACTATCTGGGTTATTCACTTCCAATTCCCAACCTGATTTAAACCAGAATGATGCTTAAAAGGAAATCCTTCAAGTTTGACGCTGGGAATTTTTAGAACAGAAAATAACTCAGCAGATTTCAAGTTGTTTATATTTAGTTAAGTTATATATGTGCTCATATGGAACCTTTATTCTTAGCTATTGGGGATAAAGAAATATCATCCAAAAGAAAGCATTTCATTAGTAGCAAAATAAAGACTTTTCAGGTATTAAAAGATAAAATGATGATAAAGCCATAAAAGTATATTTTCCTTCAGGTGGGAAGCATCGTGTCACGGGGATTGCTGACTTTCTCCAGAGAGATTCCAAAGTTGTATTTGGAGTCTCTTACCCAGAGCAGTCATAAACACAAGTTTAAGGGCTTCTCCTGCCAGATGTTGTGTTTGATGGAGAAGTGCTTGTGCTCACACTGAAACAGGTGTTCCTCTTGTCACAGCTGAGGAATTCACTCAGCAATAAATCCTCCTGGCAGGCCAGAAGAACACCAAAGCTTCACAAACGCAACAAAAAAAATTTATGGGAGAATTCTCATGTCTTGCCTGCTCCAGGTGTTTATCCTGTGGTAGTCAATGAGTGTTTGAACGTGAACACAAACAGTTCCATCAGTAAAATCAATAAGGAGAATTTGCCTTTGCAAAGGAGAAGAAAAATTGTCTGGTTTTCTTCATTTGGAGTTTTTTATTGGTTGGTTGGCTGGCTTTTGCTGCTTGGTTTTTTCCCCCAGGACAATGATTACCTCCAGACAGCCAGCACAGTGACAGATATTTAGTAAATCACTGGCCAAACAGCAACAATGACTCAACTTTCTGTGAAGCACCCCTAGGAGTGGTTTATTCTGTCCTATCGAGAATAAGTTTGGTGTTAGGGAGGAAGCCCAGGCTTTCCTGAGCTCCCTTCCTTGAAAACTCAGCTGAGCCAGAGCCTGACACCTCCCTCCACCCTGGATACAGTCAGCAGTACATCCCACAGCTCAGGTGGATGTAACATTCCAGCTGCCTTAGTTTCTCCTCTTATGATGTTTATTTAACCACTGAATTATTTATGCAGAGATACTGAGGTTAGTAATGCCCTGAACTCTGGCATCCCACTTCCCTGCACAGTCACAGGAGAAATCCAGGACTCCTGACCACAGTGTGGAGCTGCCCTGAGCACCTCAGAAGGGAACACAGAGCACACACACCAATTCCTGCCCACAGCCATCACATCTCTGGACTCCAGGCCTCCATCCACTCACCCCTTCCCAGGACTGAGGCCATCTGCTTGGATTACCAATAACTTCTTTAAGGAATCCACACACCTGCTCTCCAGCAAAAGGCACCCACTGGAAATTCCACAGAAAAGCTTTAACATTACACTCCCAGCATATGGATCCCAAGAATGATCAGCCTGGCTGGAGGGAAGATGAGCACCAAAGAAACCAATGTACACTTAGGCCTCTGCTCTCCAGTGGTGGAAGGTCACTGCACTGCCCCTCAGCAGAAGCCACCACCTCAAAGGAGGGTTTAAAAATTCTGCTTCAAGTAAAAAAGCAACCTGAATATCAGAGTTAACTGAAAAAGGAAGAGGATGATGGAAATAGCAGCCTGGGCCTTGGAACACTGGCTTCTCTCTTCCCTACAAGGGATTCTGAGCTGGGAGGGACCATGGTTGGGATAATACCTCAGGTAAGATTCCTCTGTGTTTTTTGAACTGATTTCATTTCCAGCATTTCAGAACACTGCTACGAGAGACCAGTTTATCTCCATTTCAGTGCCCATGCTTGGATTTTAGCACAGAAGTTGTCCTCATGTAGAATTTCAGGGAGGATTACCAGTAACACATCTGAACAAAGCCCAACAACAGCCCGAGGCTGATTTCACACTGCAGAGTAACAAAAGGCTGATGAGTTTAGGTGTTGTCCCAAAGATCTGGTTAACAGCTGAACTCTCAGCACCACAAACTCATCCAGAGCTTTTCTTTCCAGACCTGTGCCCTGGTGACTGGAAGATATTTCTGGTTTACATGACTGCCAAGCTCCTCACAGGTGCCCTGGGTCTCACACACTCCCCTGGCAACTGGAAGATGCTCCAGGGATTGAGACCTCTCAGAAGGTCTCATGGCTGTTCAGCTGATATGCAAAACTCACCAGATCAACCCTTGTTTGCAAATGGGATTCCTGATGCTGTGTTAAGTGTTTTGATTCAGTACATTCAGGCACTATCAGAGTTCTATATTTAAAGGACACCCCCTACATTCTCCCCTCATCATTTCCAGACCTGTTTGTGCTGTCTGTTCTCTTCTTGGATCAGATTTTAGCACAAAGTTTTATGCCCACCTGCTCAGAATAAAGTTCTAAGGGTATCTGCAGCTAAAATTAGAGTAACATAAATTAGATATTGCTAAGATAAAGCCACAAACAGTTTTTCAAAACAGTTTTCTTAAACCTGGGATGCAACTGGATTTTACTGACCACTGTGTCAGCCATCCTGTGATTGTGTCAGTCTGAATCTTTTCTTTAGTTCCCACCTCATTGTTACCAGAGAACCTGTGAAATAGGAGTGAACTTGATCACCTGGTCCTTGGAATGACAGAATCACAGAACAGTGTGAGTTGGAAGAGACTTCAAAGCTCATCTCATTCCATGCCCCTGCCATGTGTAGGGACACCTTCCACCACCCCAGGTTCCTCCAACCTGCCCTTGGAAACTTCCAGGGATCCAGGGGCAGCCACAGCTGCTCTGGGAGCCTGTGCCAGGCCCCTCTGCTGCTCTGCCTGGAAATCTGGAGTCTAGGGCCCCAAGAAAAAAACGTGATATGAAGATATTTAAAAAGCAAGGGAAAAGGAAAAAAACCCTGTGAGAGCAGGCCTGCACCGAGATCCTCAGAAAAATGCTGAAACAGAGAAGCTAATTCTTTCTGAAGATGGAGGTTATTAGAAATGATAATGAACTGTGCTCTTTTCCCTTTCTCAGCCCATACATGCACAGAACAGCTCCATTCACCAACACTGAGTGACATTTCCCTTGAGAATTCACTTCCTAGGGCACTGCAGTCTCCCTGCCAGCCCTTATTCCATCCACCCCTTTGCCTGCTCCATCATCTTCCACCCAACTCCTGCCTTTGATCCTGAGTGCAGAAAGCTCTGTGCTGTTTTTTCCAGACATTTCTGCTGCTTTAGCAGATTGGATCAGCCCAGCCCAAACCCAAGAGCCACGAGGGCTGAGCTCAGAGTGAGGAGTGACTTCAGCACAAAATGGGGATGTGGGTGAGGAATCAGATACAAACAAGAGGAACTCTCGGTCTCATTATTCTCCCATCGGTTTTTCCCAAATACCCTACAACTAAAACAACCTTTTTGGACAAGTAGAAGGTGATTAACAGGTTTTTGAATGCTGAACAGGTTTTGAACAGGCTGAACTGCTGGAGGAACAACTAAAAATCATGGATGTTGTGGGCTTACTTTAAAATTTCTGCATTACTGAACCTCTGTTTCTTCATTCTTTCAGAATGAAGACAGTGGGGAGAACAGCTCAGATGGGCAACAGAAGCTTCCCCAGAACACACTTTGTCAGCATGTAAACATCCCAAATTCATCAAAACCAAATCCCAACACACATTTTTTACTCTCACACATGAAGAAATGGGAACTCGTCATCTACCTCCTCTCTCCCATCTTCTATTTGAATCAAAGAGCTTCCAACACTAAAATATTTGTGACATTGAAAGGAAAATTCCAGGGATCACTAAATTTCAGAGAAATGTTTTCACAAATAAGGTTCTAGGAAATTAATTTTGCTTGATTTGCCATCCATCTGAATCTTTCACGCCACTGGAAAAGTGCAGCTGCACACTGGAGCATCAGGATTTTTCACGAGGGATCCACTCCATTTCCACTGGAATAAAAAGTGGGATCTGTGCTCTCCTGGCTTCCCTGGAAGCCTCTGACCCAAAAGGATGTGATTCAGAACTTTTTCAGCTGAACAGGAAAAGAAAACTTTCACCGGAAAGCGCTGCTTGCATGGGTGGTTTCCCAGAGAAGTGGTAAATGCAGAGTTTGGGGCAGGATGGAATGGAAGCAAAACCATCCTGTGGTTTGAAATCACCTTCTCACAAGTTAATCACGTTTCACAGCTTGGTTTTGGTACAAGCAGAGCACAGAGAAACTCATCAAGAGTTCACCTCTGATCCCCATCACCCCAAATGGGCTGGGTCAGGTGAGCCTGAATTTGTTGGGGGTCTGTCCCAGTGATACAAGGTTATTTAAATAAAATGGAAACAAGCTGTTACAAATTTTCAAAGCCATTGCAGATAATCTTTTTGATGGGCTTTGTGTTAATTTAATAAAATTCAATTATCCTCAGGGACAACTGGCAAAACATACCCTTTCCAAAATTTAAGATCAGAGAGTTAAAATGAAAATATTTAACCAGTGGTCTTTTCTATGCTGCTTTTAAAGCAGCTTTACAAACAAATGGCAAAAAATAAATAACCTAATTCTTTATAAAAGGTACAGTAAATCCAACAATTGTGTGCCATTTTGCAACTTGCACAGCCTAAATGTTTTTCAACCCTGAAACACGGAAATATTTAAAGAAAACTCTCCCATCATGTAATTGCTGTGAGCTAAAGAGAACTATCTGTACCCTCTACTGACAAACACTAGCAAAAAATTTCTAAAATTAACAGTTACTGCAAAGTTTAATTTTGTCTCATACACTCAACACTGAAACTCGACAATAAAATTAAACCACTTCCCTGTTTATGTGGAAATTCCTAGAAGGAAACAGTTTTTCATGCTAGAATGCTTGATAAAATGATTGGTTATATTTAAAAATAGCTTTTAAAAACAGATCCAACTTCCACTTATGTGCTGATATTGAAATCCAGGTATTCAAAATCCAGCTGAGAGAATGGAGACCACTCCAATCTTTAGGCAGCATTTAAGGAATGGAGATTAGTGTTATCTAGGTGAGATAAGAGCTCTCAACCTGAAAAAATAAGGTCAGGCTTCAGTAACAAATAAAACCCACCTCTAAATCCCAAGTTGCTGAGGCACCAAGAGGCAGGAAGCTGCTGAAACCCAGCCAAAATCAGCTCTGTGAGCAAGCAGAGATCTGGAGATACAGGCAGCCTGGGATGGGAGAGAGCTGCTCCTGTAGGAACAGTCCAGAGAAGGATGAGGAGCACCACAGGGTCCCTCAGGGGCTTCCCTGGGACCCTTCTTGGTTCAGGTGCTGGAACACCTCAGGGTCCTGGAGGTGGTGGAACACCTCAGGGGGTCTGCAGGCAGTGCCAGGGGCAGGGATGGCACTCCAGGCAGACTCCAGGGGTGGGCACATGGGAATTTCATGGATTTCCATGAGGACAAACGTGGTGTCCTGAGCCTCGGGACACAGCACCCTCTGCACCAGTACAAGTGGGGATTGCCAGCTCTGCTGAAAACAACCTGGAGGTTTGGTGGACACCACACTAAAATGTAATTTCAAAGAGGAAATGACCATTTCTACTCAGAGCTGTTATGATGAAGTGACATTTAAAAAGTGGCATTAAAACCAGGCAGGCAGCAGATCACAGAAATCAGCTGCACACGGCCTGCATCCAAACTGCCAATGCTCATCTCAGACAGGAATCACCTTTAAATATGAGATAGATAATCTGAAGAAAAAAATTATCCATCTACACCTCAGATCACAACTGGCCCCAGGACTGTTCCCTGGCCCTGAGGCCACAAGCCCCAGCCCGAGCACATCCATCCCACGCCAGCCTTGAGCACAGCTCCCTGCTCAGGGCTCCATGGAATGCTGCCCTGGGCCCAGAGCAGGTGATGGACTGGTGTGGGCTTGGTTGTTCTCTAAGTGGGACAGTTCCCAGTCCAGCACAGGGCTGAGCTGGAAGGCAGCAAACGATGCCAATGTTTTCACAGCACACTAATGGCACACACTCCACGCTCTCGGGCAGGAGATGAGGGAATACTGAAGTGCTGAAGCTGCAGGAATTCTGGTTCAGCCCTGCCTGTGCTGCCTCCTGGCACTGGCCCTCAGACCGTGCTTTGTGTCATCTCATTAGACACCACTTGGCACGAGCTACAACACTATCAGGGCTGCACTGGGAGCTGAGCAGGGTTTGTGTTCCCTCTGCAGCCTCATTGCACTGGGAATTCCAGAAACAGGCAAAACAGACCAGCCATGGACTGTCTCTAAAACATTCTTCACATCTACAGTCAACCATACAAAAAAAATTAAAAACAATCACTGAGTAGCCTTACTGGCTTCCATTTTTTTTTTTCCCAGAAAAAAACCAAACAAACAAGGAAATCCCAAACCAAAAAAGCAGAAACAAAACAAAAACTGCATGTTTTGCCCTCATAAAAAGTTTGGTATTTCTCAGAAATCTTATCCTAAATGTTTTTGAGCACTGTCTCCCTCCTGCATTCCCAAAAAGGATGGATGTAGCATCCAACTTTAAAAGTCAATCTGCCACAAGAACCTCTGCAATTTGTTAGAAAAATTAATTCCTTTTCTTACGTGTATCTCATTTAAGGATAAAAGACACACAAAGAGTTAAAGCCAGCAAAAAAGTAACACAATTCTGAGCTAAACAGATTCTTAGCATTTTCAAAACAATTACACAGATACTTTCTAACAGAACCTTCAGATTAAACATCTTTAGTAACTTCTCAGGTATCAATGTTCAGAATGAAACCAACAAAACTTAACTCATTAGCTGCCGTCATTAGAGAAAGTGGAAATCTTCCCAAGTGTGACAACAGCCTCATTTAGGCAAAACCCAAAACCAGATCAGACAGCAATGCTTAAATTGTATTGTAATTACAACACACAATTTTGCTGTAAATGCAAAATACAATCTTAATTCTCTTAGTTTTAATGAGGCAGATGAATATCTCAAAGTTCACAAAGCAAAAGAATTTGAGTAGTATTCTTTTTGGCCAAGATATAGCATTCTTCTTCATTATCTATTCACTATAGACAATGTTTCCCTCATGTAATTAAAGAGTTATAAAAGCAGAGAAATGCATCTTGGCATTTCTTGCATGCCCATCACAGTTAAGAGTACATAGGGGTTTGCTTTTAATTACATTGTCATTTCAGCATTTTGTATCGAATTACCACCCAATTACAGATCCATATAAATCCTTAAAAAAAAAAGAAGTTATGTTTTAACAAAGGAAGGGATCTCCAAAGGTGATATGTAGCCATTTAAATTAATTAAAGAACTTGTAGCCCTCCTGCCAACTAACGGTCCCCAACATCCCATCAGGACCAAGCAGTGCAGTTTAATGGTTCCCAACCAGCCACCTCGGTGAGTAACTCAAGAATAACACTGAAATTAATTACAATTTTGCACTGACTGCATCCTGAGTGAAACAGATTATCCTGCACCACTTTCACCAGAAACACCAGCAGAACACAAAATTACCAAGCCCTTCAAAAGGTGTTTTTAGACTTGGGAACACTTAATTTCCCTTCCAAACCCAACAAAACAGGGAGTTGGCAACCCCACAAGTGCTGCAGTGCCTCGCTGTGAAGTCACTGGGATTTGGGGTGACACAGCCACACTCAGACCTCTGCTGGCACCAACACAACACGAGTGTGTCCCTTGCTCATCCTCTCTGTAACAAAGCTGGTCCATGAAGGAATCCTGGCACAGTTCATTAGAAGCTCACAAAGAAAGCCTCAGCAGCACAGAGGTAAAGGTCCCCATCCTGCTCATCCTCCTTTGACTGCTTGGAAAAGGGATTAATTCATCTGGGAGAAGTGGAGATGGGCAAGAGGCACGTTCTTTCACTGAACTACTTGAGAAAGAACCCAGTTTTCTGCAGCCAGCTGTGGTGAGGTGCTGTCACCAGCAGGACCTCACACCTTCACCTCCCAGTGTGAGCTGATGCCATCCCAACACCACCAGTGCTGCCTCCAGCTGCTCCTGGCTGCAGGAACAAGCAGTGAGTGCTCCCACAAAAGCTTCCCTCCTCTCCAAGGGTTTTTCTAATACCTCTAGCCACATAACCAAAGATTTATGGCTCCAGTTAGTAAGTGAATTGTCTGTTTTTCTTGTTTCCAGTTACAGCTTTAACTAGGAAATTCTGAAAACCATCAAATTTTGACTTTCCTCATCAAGAATTAAATTATTGTGAAACCATGACGATAATTATGCAATGGAAAAACCCTTCCCTGCTCTCTTTGCACCAACAACTGAAGGATTTGATGCATCTAATGTACATTTGGGATTCCTGGCCACAGAGCTATGCAATGTAAACAACATAGCAGTAAATATTCATTTTCTGTGGGATTAAGCCTAAATATGCTCTGCTGTTTGGCACCGTAGTCACAAACTGTTTCTAAGAAAAAAACCCCTCCACCACCACACAGACAGTGCAGGGAGAGAAGACAGGAGATGCCACATGAAGTCACTGGCATCCAATATCACTTCAATTCCATATGGAAATAACAGGAAATAAGATGTGCCGAATTTTAAGCACCAAGGCAACAAAAACACATTAAGATTTCATCACACGAGAACTTGGCTGTAAAATCCGTAATTTTCTTGATCTTTTTATGGAGTTTTCATTTTCAGGAACATCAGAGAGCTAACAGCTCATGGATGCTAGCAGGCAGCTCGAGCAGGCATTTGCATGAAGCTGCTTTCAGTTAATTGAGTGGTGGAAATGCATCTCTTCTACACCAAGAAACCTCTTCCACAATCAGATTCCTTGTCAATCTCTATCTTTTTACAGCCTGGAAAAACTACAAGGGGAGAAGGTTGGAAGAAAAGGTAGAATGAATAGGAATGAAAAACATTGGAGGTGCTGTTATTTCTCCCCTTCCCAAGAATTAATGATAAGACAAAAATTAATGTCTGTGGTTAAACAGAGAAGGAAAAAAAAAAAGTATTTGTCCTCATTTGCTAATCAGCCAAACTCATCACCTAAGGGATTTCTGCCCCAAAATTCCAGAAAGGTGGGAATGGAAAAAATAAAAAACCCATTCAAAAACTCTCCACTAAACCCAGCTGAAAACCATTATTCCTGCTAACAGTAATTATTGCAGAAAAGAGCTTTTCCCTCACACTGAACACCTGCCCTTCAACTTACACCCAAGCCTATGCAAACAAACTTATTGAAGCTTTTTCTTCAGCAAAACCTTGTGTGTGAAGTGTAGAGATGCAAATGAACTCATGACAGCAGCATCTCTCCGGAAATGTTTGGAAAGCAGAGTTCTACCAGAACGATGCTCACATGTTCTGATGTTGCACCAGCACAATCACAGCTCCTTTCAGAGCCCAGAAGATTTAGGGTTTGTAGCTGTTAAGTATTAACAGATTATTTAAAAATGGTTAACAGATTTTTGAGCTGGAATCATTTATAACATCAACCCCTCCATCCATAACTCATCCATCCATTGCTATGCTTGAAAAGGAAATAGGTTTATTTAATGAAACAAGTCCTGCTCTCAACAGCAACATTAGGAGTGCCCAGTGGTAATGCATTTAATATAAAAACTTGTACACTCTGATAAAATAAAGGAATCTTTGCTTTAAAAGCAGTACTAATTCTGAAGTGGTTTATTGCCCCACAATAAAGTGAATAAAGTGTTTAGAGTCCAACCACAATCACAGACAGCTTGCAGGGAACATGCCAGCAGAAACAATTTCATAAACATTCCCAAACCTGTGGCAGGACTTTCAAGGGTTACCAAGTTAATAATGAAAGGATTGTATAAAAAAAGAGACATCACACAAGTAAAATCAAAGAAAAAGTCTCGTGTTCCCCCTCAATTCCTTCAGGACACCCAACCATTCAGCTGCTGAAGTCACACCATGGAAAGCAGGTTTTACAGTTCTCCACAGACTTTTTTTTTGGGGGGGGGGGGAAGATAAAATTTAAAAAATAATTTCTCTGATAACAATCTCTGTGAGAGAGGAGAATAATAAATTAAAAATCAGAGAATAAAACATCCTCCATGCAGTGAAAACACTATTTCAACCACCAAGGTATCTTTGCCATGCCAGTATCTTCAGCTAAATTACTCAAGACCTTCTGAGTGGCTTGGGAATGATCTGGCATTAGGAGAAGTAGAGAGGACCAACACTTTTCTGATACAGTTCCTTTTGCTTAGGTGATTTTGAGCTTGATTTTAGCTTCAGTTCTAAAAAACCCAGGTCTTGCTCCCTCTAGGAGATTGCAGAACTACTTTGATGAGGGACCACCCAGGTACCAAAGCAGGTATCTCAGAAGAGATGATGGGTTGGGAAATGAGGAGTTTATGAGTAACAAAAGGAATGATGAGATTTTAAACCAAGATTATGGCTGAGGAAAATCCACTACTTCAGCATCTCCCACGCTTTGAGCTGCACGGCGCAAACGTTTCGAAAATCTCAGAAAATGATGAAAGTGCCCATTCTCTGTTCCTGAAATGTTCTGAAGTGTAGCCCAGCAATCACAAAAAAACACCAGAGCACAACCACACTTCCCTGGGGGAGGGGAGCACACAGATAATATCTGCTCTTTGATGAACAAGCTGTTTTAGTCACAAGTTTTCTTGTGGAGCTCCCCTACAATCTCGCCTCACCTACAGCAGAGGCACAGGAAGCTTGTTCTGAAGGATTTTATTGTTACTTCGGGATCTTCTGCTCCTTCTGAAATCAAACATGCACACAGGTTTATCTAAGAAGTATATTAGAGGGCACATGGAGAACCTTGACCCGGGCACTTTGTTTTCTTGTTTAGTTAATATGCATTCATCTCAGCCTCTGGAGTTCCTACAGACGGGTGCAAACCTACACCCACTTTTATCCAAGCATCTACAAATATTTCAAAGCCTAATAACAACACAGATGCTCTTTTTCAAATATCTTAGTCAGAATGGGGAAATATTTTCACTCTCTTAACAAAGATGATTAAACTCACTGGAAATTCCTGTCCATTTGCAGTACATTTACAGGATTTCATAGAGCAGTTTACAGATAATAAAATAAATCGCTTTGAACCTAAAGAGCACTTCCACACCCACCACGCAGAAAAAACCCACATTTCACCCATTAAAAGAACCCCAGTATTAATTGGCCATGTAAACACCTGCAGAAAATAGCTGTATTTAAAAATAAATTAACAAATAGGGCAAACCAAGCCCCAATCGCTGAAACAACCTGTGAGGAGCTGGAGCTGCACACCAGAGAGAGGCACCTCCACACCTGAACTCCAGGATTTCCTCAACCATTGCCAATATTCCAAAATACAGAACCAGGGCAGACTGATTTGCACAATAAAGACTGCAAAAGAAAGTTCTGATGATGATGTTAGAACCAATTCATCAGGTAGGGTTTTAAACTGAAATAAGTCAGTTAAGAAACACTACTCACAAAACCGCCTGTACTTCAAGCTTAAAATCTTATATAATCTTGTAGTTCTGATCATAAACCCAACAGTTCATTGTTGAATTTATTTATTTTTAGACTTGCCTAAATTTTTAGAGTGTCTGCAGCGCTGGTGTGAGTAGAAAATAGTATAATAATAATTCTTAAGTACCGGAACACTTAATGTGTAATACTGGAATAACCACCAAAACAATGTCATTAACATGAGAAGCAGCCCGGATTGCAGGCAGTTTCCTGCTCATTTAGCCAAGATTAATTCTTCACAGGCAAGAGAAACATTCTTTTCACCTTACCAAGGACAACCCGAGCGAGAAATGGAAAAGAAAAGACGTTCTTTATTGCCTAGCTGTTCTTTTTTTATTAAGTCTGATAGGTAATGTCAACAAAAACCACTATTCTGTGCTCTAGGCAAGAGGATCTCAGAGGTGGACGTGGAAGAGAGGCAGACACGGAGAGCAGATGGCAGCAAGTCTTTCAGAAACTGTTAGTGAGAGGGGGGGGGAAAAAAGTTTCCCTACAAAACATATTGCTGAATTAAGAGGAACGCTGCCGAGCTGAAAAATCAGGCATTAGGAGAAGACTGCAAGGCAAAAACTGTCAGAAACCGTGCTTTGTTTCGAAAGAAGAATAAAAATGAGACCTCCTGAACAGCTTTTCTGGCTGTCCTTAGCCCGCTGAGGCGTTTCTCTGGTTAGCACAGGCAGGGTTTTTGGGTTTCTCCCTGGCAGCGCTCGCCATTTCACAGCACATTTAGCGCACACGGCGCGGATCGATAGCACTACAGACACAAGACGAGACTTATCCATTTACTAACCGCAGCAAAACGGCCTCTTCAGCAAAACCCTCCAGCTCCTAACGCTGGAAATTTAAAAGGCATCGTCGCAGGGAGCTCATTACTCCCTTCTCCCGGTCACACGGGGAGGCTGAGCACTTGTCCGCGAGCTTTTAGCCTGATAAACAAGTGTAGCTTCGCACGCCCTGCAAGGATGCTAAAAACCTGCACAGAGCAGTGAATACACGTTCCAAATGCGGGCACGGAGCGCCAGGCTGCCTTGTAAACCCGCATTAGATCCTCACAGAGCTCGGAAGGAGGGGTTTTTGTGAGACTGCTGGAGCTCCGAGAACAAATGGACCAACAGCCACCCAACCACTGGTTGCTGCCATAACAATTTTCCTGCTGGAGAAGCGTGGGGAAGCCCTCACACCCCCCTCGCTTCCCAGGGCTGGCGTTTGAACCACAAATTCTGCTGGTTTAAAGATAAAATTAGTTGGTTGTTTGTTTTTTTTTTTCTGCACTACAAGGCAGTGACACAACGAATAACAGGGTTACAAATCATTCTTTAGAAACGGAAAGCCTGGCTTTTCACCTCAATTCTGTTGGTGCATCTCCCCACGCACACACCCCTCGCTCTCACCAAAGGAGAGCTCAGCCCTTCAGAGCGGTACCCATTCTAAATTAATGAAGCATTAACCAAGGTCGCTATTCACCGGCGAACAGTCCGGGCTAAGAGAGATCAAACTGAAGCAAGGAGCATTTCAGCTGGGCAATTCTTATTTTAAACCCAGCATCCAACACCGAGAACTGCGCTGCCAGGTTACTTATATGACACTAGGTGGTCATGTTCTCCACATTTATTCCACACAATTGATCTGAAACCCAAGCGCTGTGAGTGTTTCAAGTGCTCACGCTATATATTTTTAAGGCTAAACACGAAAGCAGCTTCTGCCTTTACAGTCGCTGCCATCCACAAACATCTGCCGCCTGAAAAAAAAAAAGATTACTTTTCATTCATACAGAGCCAGCCCAAGTTTTCAAGTGCTGACCCCAAAGCCCTCCGTTTAAAGTGCCAAATCCAGGAACGTTCACTCACCTGATGAACAAGAGATAAGAAAAACAGCGAACGCCAACTTAGTAGCAGCTCCCATTTTCCAACGCTGTTAAAACATTTAAGTGACTTTAAGTATCCAGTTTTCTGGGTCCTGCAAGCTGGAAAAAAATCTCCCTTCTTGCTGAACCGTTATAAAGCAATTTATAGCAACATTTCTGCAGCAGGTAGTGTTCATAAAACACTAAAAATCAGGTTTGTTTAGACACTGACGACCTCCCCGCGGCTCTTTCTAGAGAGAATCCGGGTTGAGGGAGGGATAAATATATTTGGAACCGTGTTTCAAAACACACGTGTCATTTGGCTTCTGTACAAACGGTGGCAAAATTCAATTCATAAAAGTAATGCTACGAATCCACTTTAAAGAAAAAAATAAAAAAAAAAACCAAAACGAAGTAAGTCAACGATTAAGCTGCTGAGCGCGACGAAGTCTCTGAGTCTCCAAGTGTTTTCCACATCAGGCGCCGTGAAGGATCATCCCTCGTGGGTGCGAGTGTCGGGGGGTCGGATCGGGATCAGTCCAAGGCGATGTTTTCGTCCTGCCTTCCCCCCCCTTCACACCCCGTGTAGTGTTTGGGAGAAAAGCAGCTCCATTCCAGTTCCAAACCTCGGGGCGAAGAGAGGAAGTTTTTTGTCAGTTTGTCGATGAAAAACTACCTTAAAAACCAGCCACCAGCTACACGTGGGTTTTCTTTAATAAATGCTGAAGGATTTCGCGTAGCCCAGTTGAGGGAAAAGGGGGGAAACAACAGTCTGGGAACAAACAAACCTTCGGGCTTCCCGGGAAGTGGCAAATCTCTAGTCCTTGGCCAGGCAGCGAGAGCAGTGCATCCCCCCCGTCTTCGCCGCCCTTCACCAGCACTCCCGAATCCCAGCAAGATTTCCAATTCTTCTAGGAGATTTCCATCCCCTCCCCCCGCAAGAGGCTATATTTGGTATTTAAACACACAAGAGTGGCTGGGGAGGGGGGTACAAAAAAAAAAAAAAAAAATTAAAAAAAAAATGCAGTATCCAGGCGCCGGGGAGGAGGGTGGTATATTCTTTGTGGCAAATCCTTGCTGAGTGCCGTGCTTCCAGGAGAACGGGGCTTCTTTGGAAGGGAGGCGGCCGTGCCTTCACGGCGGGCTGAGGCTGGATGGATCCAGGCTCCTCTCGCTCCTCACGGGTCCTGGATGGATCCACGCTCCTCTCCCTCCTCACGGACACATCTCCTCCTCGCCGCCCCGCCGCTGCTCACGCGGAGACTCCACAAAATCCACCCCTCCGAGCTCGATCCAGTTCTTGCCTTTTTTTTTTTTTTTTTTTTTTTTTTTTCTCCTCTTTTTTCTTTTCCTCCTAGGAGCGAGCAGCAGGAGACGGCAGGGGCGGGGAGGCAGAGCCTTGTCCCCGCGCCTCCCACACGGCGGAGCGGGAAGCGATCCCCTCGTCACCCTCTCCCCTAACTCTGACCCCGGCTCAACTCTCCGGTCTCCCGGGCGGCGGAGGCAGCGCGGCTCAGCCCAACTTTGTCCCTCCAGCAGTGCAGCTTAGGGGCTGGCGAGGCGAAAAGGCCGAGCCGGGGGATTCTCTCCGGGCGGCGGCGGCAGTGCCTAGAGCCTGCCGAGTGTCGCTGGCAGCGCGGAACAGCCCTCGGTGCCCTGCTGCCGCTGCTCCCCCGTGGTAATCTCATATCTACCCATTCACCCGTGTGGCGTGTGGAGAACCGGCCCAAGATGGCGGCGCCCGGGCGATTGTTTTTGTTTCCTCTCCGCCTCCCCCTCCTTCCCCACGGCCGCGGCGGCCGCTCCGGATTGACAGCAGCGCCACCCAATCGCAACGCGGGATCTGCCGCTTAACCCCGCCTACCTCCTCTCGCCCCTCCTATCGGCGGCGGGGCGGAGCGCGCCCCCCCCCCCACGCTGGCCCCGCCCCTCGCGGCCCGCGCGCTCCGCCTCACGGGCGCGCTCCCGCCCGCCCTTCCCGCCCCTCAGGGCGCGGCCCCTCAGGCGCCCTCGCCCCGCTCCGCCCTGACCCTCCCGATGTCGTTAATTCACCTTCGCGGGGCTCCTTCGAGGTGTTGGGGGGCTGTGCTGTGCTCCCCGGCTCAAGTGATGGAGGGAAAACGCTACCGGCAGCCGCGCGGTGGGACCTGGCTGGGAGGGGTCACAACGGTGTAACGTGTACACAACGGTGTGAGGCTGGGGGCGCTGCCACTGGGGTCAAACGTTGGCCTGGTCTTCCGCCTCATCCACACCCCAGCCTGAAAACGTCCCTGAAAATGTCCTACAGGTAGTCCAGGTGACAGCTACGGCTGTGGTGATCTCTGCTGTGGGCACCTTGCTGAGGAGCATCACTGCTGCTACAGCACAGAGTCACTGAATGGTTTGGGTTGGAAGAGACCTGAAAGCTCATCTATTCCTGTCCTTCCACACCTTCCACCGTCCCAGGCTGCTCCAAGCCCTGTCCAGCCTGGCCTTGGACACTTCTGGGGATCCAGGAGCAGCCACAGCTTCTCTGGGAATGCTGTTCCAGGGCCTCCCCACCCTCACAGGGGACAATTCCCTCCCAATATCCCATCTAATTGAAACCTGCCCTCTTTTAAATTTGAATCCATTTCCCGAACTCTGTGCTGTTCTCTCCATGTTTCTGGTAGGTTCCCCTGAGGGGCTGGAAGGCACCTGGAGTGTGTTGATGGTTCCAGGTGAGATCCACCATTAACAGCTGCCTGTACACCCCCAGAGTCTGTGTCCAGGTAATTAACTGGCTCTGCTGCTTCGTGAGTTTGGTGTCACTCCTTACACCTCTTTTTATTTATTTTTTTTTTTTTTAATGGATGCCATAAACTACATCCCTTGTCTCTGGATAAAAAAAAGGAAGACATGGCTCTTAGATCTGGAGATCCATGTGGGAAAGCACAAGAGCCTTTAATTTCTGTATTCTATAAAGACCTGTAATTGCACAAGCAACAAGTACCAAGTTCTCTGAGAACTGGTTATGCTGTTCACCAGCCCCAGATAGGTATTAAGTGATTTCAGATTCCTTTTCAAGCTGTTTGGTGGCAGGGACTAAGGGGGTTTGTTTTGGGTTGGATTTTTGGGGGTTTTTTTGGGGATATGAATAGTTGGTGGTACTAGCCTGGAAGGATAATTATCTGTATTTCACATATATGAATATACAGCCAAGTCCAGGCTTAACAACACTGCCAAGCTGTAACTCACAGATCACTAACTAGACCTAGTGATCCACAAGAATCCAAGAAATGGATCTACTTCAGTTTTTTTTTACATTGAGTTGTCTGCTTGAGTTCTTAATCAGACATCCTTGGTGTTTCTCTGTCGTGTCCCAACACTTCCCACCATTAAATTCATCCAGTGACCATATATATATATATATTTTATGATTTGAAACGTCCCAAACACAAAATAAGATGTCAGGGCTTGTGCACATCTAGAAGCATCAAGACATGTGGCAACACCTTTTATTGCCATCTTTTATCCAGGTATTTCAGAATGATTTACAAGCGTTAATTAATGTGAAGTGTTACAACACTCCTACTTAATCTGGAGTTTTTAATATTCTTCAATAGCAGAATATTTAAACGTGACCTGTTCTGCAGGTTGTGTTTTCACTTGGCTCAGCTTCTTCAGAACTCTGGTCATGTTGCCACACGAGCAGGAAATCATAGCTAAAAATATTGCTGCTGTGTGTGTGAATATATATATATTTATATATGTACTTCCCATTGCAGGGATTTGCCTTAGTTGGTGGGTTTGGTGGGGGTTTTTTTTGCTGAAAGAATGTAAATTACAGTCCATATTTGTATTTCAGCAATTGTTTTTGATAAAAATAGAATAAATGTGTCACCTGTATAAGAGAATTTGCATGGATGTCACGGCAAGGAGGCTCCTCTTGCTCAAGGAGCTTATTCTCCTTAGGCAGGGGTGGGTTTTTGCTTGCAGGATTCCTCTGGCAGGGCAAACCCTTCTGGCCATCCAGGAAATGTTACAAACACAGCCATCCTGTAGGGTTTCTCTTGCCAATCACCTGTTTATCAGCACCACGGGAATCACAGGGAGAGCTCATTCCTGCCTTTTCCCTCCCACTTCTGAGCAGGGGTCTGGGAATTTGGCTGAGTGTTGGTGGCTGGGATCAGAGAGCTCTCCCTCACCTGCACTGGGGATTTGCTCCAATTTAATTACACCAAAAAAAAAAAAAATTGTTTGGTGTAGATATTGTACAGACCTCAGGAGAAATTGCCAACCATTTTTATGAGGTACTTGATGCAAAATGCTTCAAGGGCTTTTGGGCTAGGCTGTTGTTTTATTGCTAGTAAAAGGATGAGTTTTATCCCAAGCAGACACATTAAATGTCAGCACAGTTGCTGTCTCTTCTTTATTTTTAAATGCCTTTCTCATGTGAATTTTGGGGGTGTTTCCCTTTTTCACCTTTTGGCTCCTCATTTCTATTTGCCTTTCACCTTAAACTCCAGATCTTTTTTTTTTTTTTCTTTTTTTCCCCTTCCAAGATCAATCTGTCTCTGCATTTTTAATGAATCATTTACTGTGACATATGAGCACTGAAGACACAGTGTCAGGGACTTAAGCATCTGTGGAGAGCAGGAGGAGATGAAATGGATGTGATCTTAGCTCCAGTCTTTTGTTCATGTGGGATGGGACTTTGCCTAGAGGCAGCACAAATATAACTTTTCCTTCTAGGGAATAATGAGGAGAGTTAAAACCCAGCCATGCCTCATTTTTTCTCTCTGGAGCACTGCTAGGAATTGAGGATTTCAGCTGTGCCTTTGCTATCCCCACTCTTAGCAGTGAATCAACACAAAACCCAACGTGGTAGGGAAAGGAGGTTTTGTGCAGAACTCATTCAGGACACCTAGAGAAGCATTTCTAAATGCAAAATGGGAGCCATGGGGTTTATAAAATCAGGAGTGACACCAACAGAGAGAATCCTTGTCATTATCTCTTTCATCTTTCCTTGTGGTCTAAGTCATTCCTCCTTTGAAACTCTGGAGGAAGAGAAGACCCCATTCAGGCACTGTCCTTACATAACCAAATGAAAGAAAGGACCAAAATGGCAAGAAATTAATCTCTCCCAGGGCTGTCCTCTTTACCAGCCAGCTTCACTTTCCTTTGGGAAAAAGTGCTGGATGACAGCCTAAATGATCTTATTTTAGAAAAGGTAAATAACTGCCTTCAAGTATTTTTACTTTCTTATGCATGGCTTAAGTGAAACTCATCAATTCCAAAAGAGTTTTAATACAAATTTTCAGTTTTGTTGCTGTGGACAGATAATAAATTCCTACAAATTATTCATTATTTTGCACTTTTTACTCTGTTCCAAAACTGTTGAGATACTTTACAGCTACATGGGTGGCACAACTTCAAAAGGTGAGAGAATGTGGAATTAATTAACCTTTTAAATGCTGCTGATGAACTGAAATGAAATCCAAAGCTTGCCTCTGCAATGCTTTTGGGTTGAGGCAGTACAGGTGACCATCAAAATGTTCTCCTTTAGTGTTTTAAATCAAACTTGCAAATTTTAGATGCAATCCAGCTGAGCATCCACAAATTCAAACACAGGCTGAAATCACAGCCCTCTTTTGGTGTTGGGCTAAAGTGGGATCATTTTATTCACAGGAGCAGGGACAGGATTTGGCCTGGATCATGCTCTGGAAAGCTGTTTTTGCAGTGAGTTTGTGTGTGTAACAAATTCCCATTTCAATTAAACACCCTAAGCCTGCAGACCCCACACCACCAGGGATTTTTCCCTGCCTCAAGTTTATAAAGAAAGATACAAAAATATTCCAGAAATTAACTTGGATACAAACTTCCTCAAGTTGTTTCCATAAAGGCTACATTTAACCCAAGGATTATTTTGCCTTTTTGACCTGCTAGACTGCTGCTTCCTTAGAACAGGGATTCCAAACTGCCTAACCTATTTTCTTGGAGGAGGCAGGGATGTTTCTTTCTAGGATTTGCAGAGTCCTGTCAGAAGAGATCATCCCACTGGAGCTTCTGGTTGCTTTCACACACTCCCTTGCCTCTTAGGGGCACTTTGTTCTGTCACAGGGTTTTATCACTGTGGCATTTATCAGCTTGGATTTCATCCATATTTCACAGCAAAATTACATTTCCTGGATATTTTTCTCTGGTCCTCATTTGTACTGTAGAATCCTTTTTTTTTTTGTGAGTGTCATGAAGAGTCCAAGCTGAATTCCTAAAACCCCAGTCCGTGCTATGAAAAGGAGGTTCTCCAGGCCTGTGTAGAGATTTTCCTTCTCAGAATACACCACCATTTATACACTCAGTTACAAACTGACTCTGTGTTCATCACAGAATGCAAAAGTTCTGCAACATTGTCATGTTTTCAACGTTATTTTTGAAGGATTCTTAAAATATGTGACAAGTGTTTGTTGTTTTTTTTGCTACAGCGTCCTGACAGTGATAGCAGATTTTAAAGATCTTTTGCACTGCCTTTGAAAGGCTTTATACATGTATTTGTTGGTAAAGATTTAAATATTTTAGGCCAACAATTTGTAATTAAATAGTCATAAGAAGTAGGAGTGTGAAGTGGCCAAGTGTGGAGGGATTGTCAGATCTTAAGAGTGTTCAATTGTGTGCTCTTTAGAATTATTGTGTCAATATGACTTCTGGTTGTTTTGAAATACAAATACAGGAACAGCTGTAATTACTTATGGTGTCATTCAAAATATCCTAGAAGCTCTCTGAAGGGTGGGATCAGGAGAGCTGGCTGATTCTTTGGTAATTTAAAACCTCAATAAGGAGAACATTCCTGGAAATGTTGTTTTTTTTTTTGGTTCAGATCGATGTCACAGAGAAGATGAGTGCTGGGGAAGACAAATGAATGCCAGTTTTTTGATTCAACAGATAAAACAATAAAGATTCCTGCAGTATTGTTACAGAATGATAATGGAAAGTGGAATTCTGGAAGGTTCAGATGGATTGGAGGATACTGGGACTCAAATATTTGTTACTGGTTTTGCTAAAATGCCAAGGAGTTGAGGCTTCAGAATGAGAGCAATTGGCTTCCGAAGGGATGGGAGCAGGGAGTCAAGCATTTATCAAATCATCCATGGGTGTTGCAGTTGAAAGTTTGACATTTGGAATTTTACAAAAGGAAGGTGAAGATCCATGGTAATGAACGAGCTGGTAATGATTTTATAATTTATATTGCTGATAACTGGAGAGTGTAGAATTAACCCTTACAAACACATGACTTGGCACAAGCAGTTGTCCTGCTTCCAGAGGCAGCAGGTTTAGGCTAATAAAGCCTTTCTGCAAAGGAAAATGATTGAAACATGATTTGAGACCCATTTCCTTCAGAGAAATGCAGCTGCTGCTGTTCCTGCTGTTATCTGAAGCCTTTGTTAGAGGCAGTTATGTGGGAATGGAGCAGGAATCCTGATGGAGCCACAGGTGTGACTCTGGAACAATGGCTGGGAATTGGCCTCAGTCAATGTGTTTTGGTTGCAGCCCATAATCCCTGATTTAGGGATTTCATCATTTCTGCACAGAATTTAAGCAGCATTAAAATCATCCTGCCAACAGCAGCTCAGGCACCCCTTTGTTCCTGCTCACTGTGACAGAAACACCTCTCCCCAAGTGCTGTAATTCCTGAAAATCTGGCACCTTACAGGTTTCATAGGAAAAAACATGGAAGCTTCCCAAATCTGACCTATTTCAGATTTTAAGAAGGACAAGTTTCTAGGCTTGGAAGTCTCTCAGGGAAGCCCTAATAGCTGCCCACTTCTTTTTTTTCATGAGAACAATCCAGCTGAACATTTCTCTCTGGTGATTGTGCTCTGACAAGATGGATGGGCTGAGCCATCCCAGGGATTTTAAATCCTGTAAATTCAAACCCAGAATCTTTCTTCTGCAACCAGCAGAACATCCCAGCCTGGTGCTCTTACCCATTGTTCAGGCCACTGGGGAGCTAAATCCTGCTCCAGCTTCTACTGCTGAATAGTTCTGGAGTTAATTCATCTGCAAATTATTTGATACTAATTCCGATTCAGACATTGAACAGATAATGTTCATATCTGAGATGGCAAAATTCTGTTTACTCCCGGGAGTGAGAAGTTTTTTCAGTTCAGGCTGGTTTAAAATGAACAAAATTTAACCAGTTTTTTTCCATTTCCTTTGAAAGTTTTGTTCACAGCATTAACCTTTTGATATAAAGGCTCATTTTTTTTTTTGCCTTGAAATTCTTTAGGCATTGAGAATGTACTTCTGATTTTGTAGTGATACACAGTGCATGCACCCAGTTTTAATAATCTCAATTAATTAACTTTCATGAAACTGCAATGGGAAAAGTATTTTTGTTTCATGTGGAGAGTTAGGGAAGCTCTAGGAAGGACACACACATGGGTCCTGGAGTTTTTAACCTACCCCAAAACATGATTTGTTTTTTCTCAAAGTTCACCAGAGATTTTCACTCCCAGTGAGCTGGAAGGCCACAAGAAGAGTTGTGAAAAACTTGGTTCATTTGTGCCCTAGAGCTGTCAGGATCTACACTGAGGGAGAAGAAATGCCCCAGCACTTGAGCAGCTATTTGGAAGTGGGAAGGTGGGTGCCAGAGTGTCTGGCAGTTCAATATCAAGGTGGATTAAGAGCATTAAGGAGGCTTAAACAGCTCCCAGGAGAGACATTCCCATGGGTTTGGAGGCTTATTCCTCTGGAACAGTTGCTTGCCTGCAATTTGGGTTGAAAGATCAGGTTTTCTTCTGAAATTATGCATGGCACTACTTAGTTTGACTTTTTGTTGTTGTTGTTAAGGATGCTCCAAGTTTGACTGCTCAGCTCCTGCTGAGTTTTCAGGTTTGGGAAAGCTCAGACAGCATCCCTTGCCCAGTTTAATGGACATTGCCATGGCAGTTCTGTTCAAGTGAGAGGAAACAGGCAGGCTTTTCCTTTTTGATTAATATTTCTATTTTAATGACCTGGTACAACCAATAGTCTCAATCTATATTGGTTTCCAGGTTTTATTATCATTAAAATACGAGGCAATTCTCTGAGCCACGTGTGTTTTGTGCTGCTGGAGTGGAAATGTGGCTGGATGTTCCATCCATATTACCTGGCATTATCTGGAAGAATCCTGTCTGCATTGAAGATTTATTGCCACATGTTTAACAAACAAGCTTCAAAATATTGATATTACCCTTTTTAAAAACTATTATTTTAACATCATAGCATGCTGCTATCTATAAAAGCTGTTATCTGAGAAAAACTCAGTGGGATGAGCACAATATATAACATATGCCTGTCATATGTTAACAGGTGATTTTTCTTCTACATTATTGGTTTAGTTAGATTCTACCTGAGATTTGCACCAGCTAAAGATGTGTTTTTCTGCTGACTTTTTTTTTTTTAATTAACTAGAATATAATTACATTATTTTCCAATATAAATTGCTTCAAATATTTGGAATAATACTTATGGTAGGATTTTTATATCAATAGAGAAATTAAGATAAAGGGTTCAGACAGAGTAGAAAATGTAGGATATGCTGAAGCACTGAGCTTGGGCTTCCAGGTTAAGACAACAAATATGGATCTGCACATGTCCAGCCCAACTTTTTGTGAAATTATACAAAACCAGCAATCAGAGTGTCCATGGCTTGTGTTGATATTATAATAAATTAGTAAAGGAAAAATGAGAGTTTCATTCCCAAATGGATTCTCCTGGTGCTTCTGCTGTTCCCTCAGCTGGATTCTCTGCTGCTTTTGGAGCATTGCTGGGGATTTGAAGCAGAAAGGTTTCAGAGTGGCTGATGAAGAGTCAGGCTGTGAGAGGATCCTGTGGCTGCAGCACAGGCTGGGCTGAGGGAGGTGGGGACAATGCCCCAGGTGAGTCCCAGCTCCCTCCCAGGAGCTGCCTGTGCATTCTGCTGGGCACATTTCTCATCCAGCACCCTGTGATCCAACTGGCCTGGGGAGCAGAGTTCTGTCCTTGTTACCTCAAAACTCAGATATTTTTCCAGCTCTTACAGCAATTTCCAAGCTCTCCTCTGTCAGGCCCCACTGCCAAGCACGTGGCCAGGCCATTTATATGCTTTAACTATTCCTGTGTTGTGGAATGGCATTTGTGGATTATTGGCAATGTTAGACTGCAGCAGCTCTTCAGTTACACTCCTGCTGCACTTCCACAAACGCTTTAAGCCAGTGTAAGCCAGAGATGCTGCCCTGCCCTGCACAAATGTTCCTGCAGCTGCACATTTAATTGATTGGGGAACTGATTTGGGCTAAAACCAGCCCAGCCAAGAAGCCAAAACCAGCAGCTTTAAACTCCTTCCTGAACTCACCTCCTCCCCAGCCTCTCCAATGTTTATGCTGGCTTGAAGGTCTGCACCTTCCTGGGGCTGAGACCACAACAAGTGTGTGAAGAAAACCAGGAGCTGCTTTTTTTTTTTGTTGCAAGGGCTGGTTTTTAAAGGCCTTGAGGAACTGCAGTTTAAACTATGACTCCTTGTTAAACAGCCAGATATTCTACAGGAGGATTAATGGTCATATTTTTATGCCCTGACTTCCAAGGCACACCTTGGAGACAACCCAGGGTGTGACCCTGGACTAATTTTGTCTCCATCACCTGCCTGCCTTTAACCAATTTTCTCTTAAAAACATCAATTGTATCTTCTGTGAGCCAAACTGTCTCTAAGCAAAACACATTCCCACACCCTCTGAAATATTTTTCTATCCTCTCACAGCAGATACCTTCTGTATTAGGCAGTTTCAGTATTTATGCAGCAAAACAATGGAAGAAAAACACAGGACTTGGGTGACTTGTCAGTGTTAAAATCTGACACTTGGAGCAGCTCATTTTCTCCAAAACTCTGCTAAAATAATCTGTGAGATTCACAAGTGGTTTATCCTTAGGTTACAAGGATTTACAGAAGTTTGCTCACCCCAAATTACATTTATTTTGTTGTTAAACACAGAAGCACAGAACTTCCTTTACAGGGAACAGGCAGTTTGTGGGCACAGGCAGGAAAAGTGACACAA
>JADMLD010000138.1:0-26721 GCA_017589585.1 Phylloscopus whistleri
CTGTTAACTATTACTTTGTTTGGCAAGAAGGTTACAAGACAGAAAAACAATTTGCATTAGGAAGTGTGTGGTTATCTGTTCCAGTGAGTTGCAGTGAGGCAAGATGTGGTCATCCCATGCCTAGAATTAAATGCCTTAAAATTTGGCACTTCTTTTAAAAGAAAATGTCAGCTGCACTACAAAGTGTATGAGATGCTCTGTAAGAGAGTCAAGATACAATACTGATTCTTGTATTATGTGTGATCCATGAAGTAATTAGTTTTGTGGTTGTAGGACCAGGTGATGTGGAGCCAGAGCTCCAGACTTTTGACTCAGAGGATGTCAATGACTCTGCTCCAGAAAAACTACCAAAGGTGACTGAAGAGAAGCCAGAGAGAAGCAAGGACTCGACCATACACACAGCCCACCAGTTTCTGATGGACATTCCCCAGTAGGATACTCAGTCTGTCTTCTTTCAGCTACAGCAGGAGAAACAGATGGTTTACTTTACTCATCTTAATGAAACTCTGTAAATGCAAAAGACTAGATTTACTTTTTTTTGCCAACTCAGTACCTTGCTATTATTTAATAGCAGAATGAAAAGTAATACACATATAATGTTGTATATGCAACTGAAAGATGCCTTTAAAATGACTAGTTCCACTCATCCTTGGCATGAGACCTTCTCACATAACGTTTTAAAAAGCTTTTGTTTTCTGTCTGTAAAGGACTGTCTTGGTCAGATCAATCTGCAGATAAAATGCTTGGGTAAAGTGGAAAGCAATAGGAAAGAGCATGTGGCCTGAAGATAACAAAAGGGTACATACAGAGTGATGAGAGAACTAGGCATCACTGACTTTAAAAACATCTGTGGACAAAGAATCCACCTTACGTAATTCATTAAAATATTATACTTGTTTATAAAAGCTGATTGCAGGTATTGTAGAACCTTTTGAGCTTTTTATGAATGTCTCAGTTAAAAAAAATACCATGGCATAGAGAATTGTAGAGAGCTCCCTGTAACACTTGTGTTTCCAGTGTGGGAAAACCAGTGTGGTTTTTTTCTGGGGAAAAGCACGTTTTATAATAAAGACCTATGGCATAGAAGCAGTTGGTGGTGGATAACCAGTTCATAAAATAAAAATATTTTCAGTGTCTGGGGTTTTTAAGAAGGATTTTAGAAGGACTGACCTTTCATTCTTACAGTATGGTGTCCTGAGTACACACTTGGAGGCTGCTTTCTTACTGTTTGTATGCATAACACAGAAAGGATTGTGTGCCAGCCACACAGGTATTTTTATGGTAATGCCAAGTGTTGCAGCTTTTTGAAAAAGGCTGCTGAATGCAAGTGTCCTCCTGTTGTCAGAGTAATGGTGGCTTTGGGATTTGTGGGTTTTTTTTCCAACTGGCACGAAAAATGTGAAACAGGAGAGGGAGCTCCTGCAACACCATTTAAAAGGGAAGGGAAGAGGCTGCCGGGGCGGGAGGGGGTGGGGAAGTGCAGCTTCTCCCTTCCTTAAACGTGCAGTAGGTGACCAGTGGGACAGCTGCTGCTTAAGAAATGAGAAGTTACTGTGACTATTGAGTTTGGAGTCATGGGCTTACTTTCCTTAGTCTGTAAGCCTGCAGGTTATGCAGGCCATGTACTGCTGTTTGGCCAAACTTGGGGTCTGTAAGTCAGGGACAGAGGTTGTCACTGAAAGCACAATGAAAGTAAAAGAAGTATCATAAAGCTTGGGTGTTCTTTAATGGAATGGCTTATCAAATAATATTGTGTGCCAGATAAGGAGGATGATGTCATTCAATCTTCAAGTGGTTTGAACAAAGCTTGTAAAAAATAAAATTAAGTGAAGTATACTACGTTTTCAGAGATACTAGTTAGGTGTAGTGTTCAATAGTTTGGTCTCCATTATACTGTTGTATATTGTCTCCAGTATACTGTTGTATACTGTTTGTCAAGATCATTTCATTGATTTATCTTGAAATTCTGTATTTTATTATATTCAGTGTCAGTATCATAGATGGTTCCTAGCTTTGCTTTTATATTGAGTGTATCACATGGAGATATTTGTGGCAAGGTATTTATCCTTCACGTACCTGGAAACTATTAAAAAACATGGAGGTTTAGAATCTTCATTTAGGTATTAGGATATTTTTTTGTTTATAAGACCGAGAACAATGCATTTATAATTTTTAACAGTTTGCTATACTTTGGGGATCACTAGATGTGTAAACTTATCTTTCTGTCTCATAAAACTCGTAACTCCACTTCTAGCACATCATTAGAGATCCTGAAGAGCTAAGAAAAGAACTTGAAAGGCAATTGGAAGTTTGGCAGACACAACAGCCTGGAACTCCAGAGGAGGTTTGTTACATCATTTGAATATAAAACTGTCATAAGAATCCTTCATTGCATTATTTCATCTTCTTTTACTACTAAAACATTGAGGAATCCAAGCAGACTGGAATCTAAATACTCAAAATCACATGACATAGATACTATTTTTGTTCTTACCTTTAACTTTGAAAAACATGCTACATTATTCTTGAAGCAGGATGTTGTTTTGAATGTGAATGCAGGTTGTCATACAAGACAGCCTCAGTTTTAGCTGGTTATGGCCTTTCCCTTAGTGCACTGAGGTTTGGTTTCTTTAATCAGACAGTGCTCCCCATCTTTTGTTTTTTGATAATTCACTTTAATTTCTTTGTGTGATGTTGTAGGAGAAGGAAGCAGCACAGCTGTGGCAGAAGTATTTAGTACTGACAGCTCCTCTATCACAGCAGCTTTGTGAACAGCTGCGACTCATACTGGAGCCCACTCAGGCTGCCAAGTTGAAGTAAGTTGGGTCTTTCTGAGGCTTCTGATTTCTTTAAACTCATGAGTTTGGGGCACTTTAACCTCTGTAAAACTGCAGATTTATGTGTTTTTGCATTACAGTAATTATTCCTGTTTGCAAATGCCTTCAATTTCCTCCTATGGGAACATTAGGTTATTTTATGAAATGCAAGCATGATATAGTAGTAAGGCACCCATCCTGAGGATATTGCCTCCTACTTTTTATTTTCTCCTGTGCAACAGGTGATCAATCAACTTCAACATTTGAAGTTAAGTCAAGGATTATGTTAAATATCAAAAGGTTTTATGTCGTTTATAACATTAAATGATTATCTTTTAAAGAGATAGAGACTTATCTCAAATTGGTGGAATGTAAATTCAAGGTCTACCTTCCTTTTTAGGCACCTAGGTATTAACTTCTTTTAAAAACACTGAATATCCATCTTACATTAAAAATATGGGGGATTTTTTAAATATAACTAAATACCAGTATTAAAACTACTAATATTGGATTTGTTGTATTTAAAAAAAATATTTGGTGTATATGCTGCATAGGCCATGAATTTCCAGAATAAGATGTTTGCTGATAACTCCTGTCACTGTGTCTTTTTTCTCAACTTTCAGAGGAGACTACAGAACTGGGAAGAGACTGAACATGCGCAAAGTGATCCCGTACATTGCCAGTCAGTTCCGAAAGGACAAGATCTGGCTGCGAAGGACCAAGCCCAGTAAACGACAGTACCAGATTTGCCTGGCTATTGATGATTCCTCTAGTATGATTGACAATCACTCTAAACAGGTGAACTAAAACTTTGGGAGTAGCATGGAGAAACGCCCTGTCATTGATGTGTATGGCAGTTGCTGACTTGTGTCATGCAGGGCTGGTGGCTGCTGGAAAGTCTGACTGATAATTCCAAAGCACCTATTTTTCCAGTCCATGTGCTTGAACTCTTGTAACTTCTTAAAATGCCTAAAAGATTTATTAACGAAAGGTCAGTGAAAACTAGCTGAAAGGATGGGCTGTTAAGTTTGTTAGAGGTGTACATATCTACTATAAAATTACTTTTTGTAGCCTACAAAAGGCTGAAACTTCCTTATCTGGCAGTTCATTGGAGCACTAAATATCCATTCATCATAGCCCACTTGTAGGGTTTTTATTAATTAAAATGGTGTGTTTCCTTCTGAACAGTTCCTTATTTATTTCATTAGCCTGCCTGAAATGGTGTCTCTAAATCAATCAGCTGAAGCCTTCAAGCAGAACTAGTGTATCTTTATTGCACTGTTTTACATAAGACAGGCAAAAAGATAGGCTGTCTCTTCAATTATCTTTCTAGATGATGAAAAATAATTGCGGTAACATTCTTCATATTTAATTCTGGGGTTTGAGTAAAACATCCACTATGCTATTTTTGATGCAGCTTTTTTCTTTAATAGCTTGCATATGAATCCCTGGCAGTTATTGGAAATGCTCTGACTCTTCTAGAAGTGGGGCAAATTGCTGTGTGTAGGTGAGTTTATTTCAAATACTAACTTTTCTTCAGTACTTCAGAGCAGAATGTAAATACCAGTTTCATGCTGTAATTTTCTCTTCTTTTCTGAAGCTTTGGCGAGACGGTTCAGCTGCTGCACCCGTTCCACGAGCAGTTCAGTGACCAGTCAGGGACACGGATATTGCGTCTTTGCAAGTTTCAGCAGAAGAAAACAAAAATAGCCCAGGTACACAAGAATGCCTCTAGGGCAACAGGTTTACCTATCTTTTCCAGACAAGTTATCAGCAGCTTCATGGTTTCATGATCACTTACTAGTTTTTTGTATTTTAAAGTCTGATAGCAGGTTAGATAGCAAAGAAATAAAATGATCATAATTTTGTAACAGGAAGAGTGTTTTCTCACTCTTAATTCTGATGTATATCATTTCTATGCAGTCACCTTTCTCTGTATTGGGTCTTAAAAAGTATTTTGGGTGCTGTTGATGTTCTTAATTTTAATGGGGAGTATGAGACTAGATGCTTCTGTTTCAAGTTGAAGCTAAAGAAGTTCAACCTAGAAATAGGATGAATGTTTTCAATGATGCTATTAATTTCATTAGCAGTGTACTGTGTTGATGGCTTTGCTAGCATTGGGGAAAAAATTCTGTTTGAAGGCTCTCTGAAGATTCTTTAGTTCAAAAGAACTTAATAAATTTAAAGCAGGAGTTAATACAGGAAAATGCCAAGAACAGTATTTGTGTTAGGTGGTCAGACTGTCTTAGTATTTAAAATGGAGAAAGGTGTTCTTTAGGAAATGTTCTCGTTTTTAAGCTTTTATGATGAGATAACTTGATTTTCTTGTTTATTTCCTCTGCAGTTTCTAGAATCATCAGCAAATATGTTTGTTGCAGCACAGCAGTTGTCTCAAAATATTAATCCGGGTGAGTTTTTGTGTTACTGTGCTTGTTGCCATGGCAGCAGAATGCTCACTACAATCCCGAAGTAGGATCTTGCCAGGAAGACTTCTAGGATTGAAACATCACTTGCATTGGGACTTTGTCAAAAGCAATGTTTGGTTGAAATTTAGCTCAAAACCCAAGCGACACCTACTTCATATTTGTCAGTAATTCGCTAAAATTTTGTGTAAGACTTTTTTAAAAGGCACATCTCACCTGTTTCCCTTTACCTCCTTGTCCTGGTTTAGGGCAAATTTGGGGGAAAACCTCCGAAGGGGTTCCTCTGGAAGAGTAAACTCAAACGGCCCCTCCCCCAGCCGGTCCGGGAAAAAAAAACTTCCTTGGAGAAAAGTGGAAAAAACTATTTATTTAACAAACAAAATGCCTACAAATGCAAAGAATTAATAATATGAAACAATAAAACCTCTGCCCGCTCCGAAGAGAGATGGCAAACAGAGACAGTCCTTGCCGTGGGTGTAGCTCAGCTCACTCAGTTTCTCCGAAGGTCCAGGCCCGGCGGGCCCCAGGTGCCAGCCCTCGCTGTTCCTCTGGGTTTTTCAGTCCCGAGCAGATTTAAACAGTCCCAAGAAAAAGGAAAAAGAAAAAAAAAAACAGTCCAGGGAGTCTTCTTTGCCTAGCTAGCTAGCTAAAACTAACTAAAAGCACAGGAGATCTCTGTCTCACCGCTGTCCGTGCCTCGGACGAACACCGGAGAGCAGCAATGTGGGGGAGTCAGGCAGTTTCCTCAAAACAAACTGCGCGCTGTTCTTTCTCCCCCTTCACTCCCAGAACAAGTTTTAAAGGTACAGAACACAATATACAGCACAAACAGAACAGACGATTGGGGATACAAGCAGCATAAAGTCACCCTACCACATTCCACCCCTTATCCCCATATCGTCAACTTACTACCAAAACTAAAATTCTAACTCTACACACACATACCTTATACATGCATATATATACAGTATACAGCTATATACAGAAAATGGTAGTAACATTCAGTAAATGATATTTACTCATAGTTTTCACCCAACAATCAGATCTCCCTGAGGTACACATCGTGTTTTTCCATCTTTCTGCATTATCCACCATGTGCAACCTGGTCTCTGAGCAAAAACAATCCCACGGATGGGTTTGTCTGTACTTGAGGCAGATTTAATCCAAACTGTCTTCCCTAACAAACCTCTCACATGTACCACTGGAACTTTATCTCCATCTACTGTAGATAGGAGCTCAGACTGGGCAGGGCCTGCTCTGTTGGTGGAACCTCGGGTGTTAACTAACCAGGTGGCCTTTGCTAAGTGTTGCTCTCAATTTTTGAAAGATCCTCCACCTAATGCTTTCAAGGTGGTTTTTAACAGTCTATTGCACCTCTTCACTTTGCTTGCAGCTGGTGCATGGTAGGGGATATGGTAGACCCACTCAATGCTATGTTCCCTAGCCCAGGTGTTGATAAGGCTATTCTTGAAATGAGTCCCATTGTTTGACTCAATCTTCTCAGGGGTACCATGCCTCCAAAGAACTTGCTTTTCCAGGCCCAGGATGGTGTTCCGGGCAGTGGCATGAGGCACAGGATAGGTCTCCAGCCACCCAGTGGTGGCTTCTACCATGGTCAGCACATAGCGCTTGCCTTGGCGGGTTTGGGGCAGGGTGATGTAATCAATCTGCCAGGCCTCCCCATACTTATATTTGGACTACCGTCCACCGTACCAGAGGGGCCTCACCCGCTTGGCCTGCTTGATGGCAGCACACGTCTCACAGTCATGGATAACCTGAGAAATACTGTCCATGGTTAAATCCACCCCTCGGTCCCGTGCTCACTTATAGGTGGCATCTCTGCCCTGATGACCTGAGGCATCATGGGCCCACCGAGCTAGGAACAACTTTCTCTTGTGTTGCCAATCTAAGTCTATCTTTGACACTTCTATTTTTGCAGCCTGATCTACCTGCTCGTTGTTTCGGTGTTCTTCATTAGCTCGACTCTTGGGAACATGGGCGTCTACATGACGAACTTTTACAGACAGTTTCTCTACTCTGGTGGCAATGTCTTTCCACTTATCAGCAGCCCAGACTGGTTTTCCCCTACGCTGCCAGTTGGCTTTTTTCTACCTTTCTAGCCAGCCCCACAGAGCATTAGCTACCATCCACGAATCGGTGTAGAGGTAGAGCTTTGGCCACTTCTCTCTTTCAGCAATGTCCAGGGCCAATTGAACAGCTTTGAGTTCGGCAAGCTGGCTTGACCTACCTTCTCTTTCAGTGGCTTGTGCAACCTGTCTTGTGGGGCTCCATACGGCTGCTTTCCACTTTCGTTTCATCCCTACGATGCGGCAGGAACCATCAGTGAAAAGAGCATAGCGTGCTTCTTCTGCTGGCAGTTGGTTATATGGTGGAGCTTCTTCAGCTCGGGTTACTTGCTCTTGTTCTTCTTCATCAATGAGACTAAAGTGTTCACCTTCAGGCCAGTTTGTAATTATCTCCAAAATCTCAGGACGATTCAGTTTTCCAATACGGGCGCGTTGTGTGATAAGAGCAATCCACTTACTCCATGTGGCATTGGTGGCATGGTGGGTAGCGGGAACCTCTGCTTTGAACATCCACCCCAGCACCGGTAGTCGGGGTGCTAAGAGGAGTTGTGCTTCAGTACCAATCACTTCTGAGGCAGCTTGAATTCTTTCATAGGCTGCTAAAATTTCTTTTTCTGTTGGAGTGTAATTGGCTTCAGACCCTCGGTAGCTCCGGCTCCAGAATCCCAGTGGTTGGCCACGCGTCTCACCAGGCACCTTCTGCCAAAGGCTCCAGGACAGACCATGGCTCCCAGCTGCAGAGTAGAGCACATTCTTCACATCTGGTTTTGTCTTAACTGGGCTGAGGGCTACTGCATGAGCAATCTCCTGCTTGATTTGGGCAAAGGCGTGTTGTTGTTCTGGACCCCAGTGGAAATTGTTCTTCTTCCGAGTAACCAGGTAGAGAGGGCTCACAATCTGGCTGTACTCAGGGATGTGCATCCTCTAAAAGCCTATGGCACCTAGGAAAGCTTGTGTTTCCTTCTTGTTGGTCGGTGGAGACATTGCTGTGATCTTGTTAATGACATCGGTGGGAATCTGGCGCCGCCCATCTTCCCACTTTATTCCCAAGAACTGGATTTCTCGAGCAGGTCCCTTAACTTTGCTCTTCTTTATAGCAAACCCGGCTTTCAAGAGAACCTGGATGATCTTCTCTCCTTTCTCAAACACTTCAGCTGCAGTGTTTCCCCATACAATGATGTCATTAATGTACTGCAGATGTTCTGGAGCCTCACCCTTTTCTAGTGCAGTCTGAATGAGTCCATGGCAGATGGTGGGACTGTGCTTCTACCCCTGGGGCAATCGGTTCCAGGTGTACTGCACCCCTCTCCATGTGAAGGCAAACTGTGCCCTGCATTCTGCAGCCAGAGGGATGGAGAAAAACGCATTGGCAATGTCAATAGTGGCGTACCACCTCGCTGCCTTGGACTCTAGCTCGTACTGGAGTTCCAGCATGTCCGGAACGGCAGCGCTCAGTGGTGGTGTCACTTCATTCAATGCACGATAGTCCACAGTCAATCTCCAATCTCCGTCAGACTTGCGCACAGGCCAAATGGGACTGTTGAAGGGTGAGTGGGTTTTGCTGACCACCCCTTGGCTCTCCAGCTCACGGATCAACTTGTGGATGGGAATCACGGCATCTCGAGTCGTTCTGTACTGCCGGCGGTGCACTACCGAAGTGGCAATTGGTACCTGTTGATCTTCCCCCTTCAGAAGTCCTACTGCAGATGGGTTCTCTGATAACCCAGGCAAAGTGTTCAACTGCTTAACACCTTCTGTCTCTACAGCTGCTATCCCGAATGCCCACCTGAGTCTCTTTGGGTCTTTGAAATACCCATTTCGGAGGAAGTCTATGCCCAAAATGCATGGGGCCTCCGGGCCTGTCACAATAGGGTGTTTCTTCCACTCGTTTCTAGTCAGGCTCACATCAGCTTTCACCAAAGTAAAATCCTGTGATCCCCCTGTCACACCAGCAATAGAGACAGATTCTTCCCCCACATGTCTTGATGGGATTATTGTGCACTGCGCACCAGTGTCAACCAAGGCCTCATATTCTTGTGGTTCAGATGTGCCAGGCCAACGAATCCACACAGTCCAAAAAACACGGTTTTCCCTAGCCTCTACCTGGCTAGAGGCAGGGCCCCTCTAAGCCTGGTTATCCGTTTTTCCCTGGGTAACCGGAGCTACTTCCCTCTTGGTGGAACCTCCTCTCTGAGTCTTGCCTTCCAACAATTCACGCAGCCGCTGTGCTAAATCGTCAGTAGATTTTCCATCCCATTTCTTCATGTCTTCCCCAGAATCACGCAGAAAGGACCACAGCTTAGCTCGTGGGATACCACTTCTTTCCCTATCTGGGGAACGTCTGCGCTTGGTACCAGAACCTCTGACCTGTACTGCGGAGATTTGGAGAATGTCCTCTCTGAGTTGTTTGTGGTTCTCCTCTATCTTGTTTTCTAATGTCTGCATACGTGTTTCCAGAGCTGCAATTCTGGCATGTGTTGGGCCGTGCACAGCATCTGCATATGCTCGGAGCTTCTTCGCCATATCCAGCACGGTCTCTCCCGTGTCATCCCGTTTCATTATTGCTAAAGCAGATGAGTATTCTTGTGGCCCAAGTCGTATAAGTTTTCGCTACATCACGGTTGTACACGGTACCAGGTCTGGGTTCCTAGTGTTTAGGTCATCTGAGAAGACGATCTCTGCCACTGCCATTTCTCTTAAGCGTTGAATCCCTTGTTCTATGGTCTTCCACTGGGTTTGCTGCATATAGAGATCGTCTGCACACAGGTATCTTTGTTCCACGCTTCCCAGGACCCGTTCCCAGAGACTGCGTGGATTAGCCTCTCTCATCATTCCTTGGTTAATAACTGGATCTTGTGACAGGGATCCCAGATGCCTTGCTTCGGTGCCGTCCAGAATTGTAGCCTCACCTGCAGCATCCCAAAGACGAACTAACCAACTAATTATAGATTCATCAGGTCGTCGAGTGTAGTCCTTTCTCAGGCCTCGAAGGTCCTTCAGGGAAAAGGACTCAGTAGTAGCTTCTGGTCTTCTGCCAGTTGGTTGGGCTTGTGATCTTTTGCCGGTTGGTTGGGCTTCTGGCTTTATGCTAGTTGGTTTGGCTTCTGATTTTGTGTCCGTCTGTTCGGTTTCTGATTGTGTATCAGTTGGTTCAGCGTCTGATTGGGTGTCACTTGGTTGGGTGTTGGGAGGCACTGAGGGTCCTTCACCTGGATCATCATCCACTGGTCGATCAGTTTTGTGTGTGCGCTTCTTTGCTGGGGCGACTGCCAGTGTCTTAGGCTCACTGTCTGGTTTAGCTGCTGTCTGAGTAGCTACTGTATTGGCTGCAGCCCGAGTGACTGGGGTAGCTGCTGATTTATCTCCCTGCCCCCCTGTCTCTACCTGCTGCCCTACAGTATCTAGCAGCGTACGATAAGCATATGCCAGGGCCCAGCTTATTGCAATAAGCTTTTTCTCCTTAGAATCATCATGGCAGTTCTCCTCCAGATATTTCCCCACCTCATCTGGGTTCTGAATTTGTTCATGTGAAAATTCCCAAGCTGGGGGATCAGAAAATTCCTTCAAGGTTTGACCCATTTTCTCCCATTTTCCACACCATTTAGGATTTTTTACACCTGGGTCTACTTCTAGGTCAGCAGTCTCATCAGCCCCTCTGGAGAACTCAGACCTCATTCTAGACAAGCTGTAGAATATATAGAGGAAGCCTACCAGATTAAATACCAGAAAAGTGGTTTCTTTAACAGTCACGGGACATTGAACATTCTCTAAAAGTGATGTAACCGATTCAAAAGAGAAGGAATAAAGAAAAGACTGAAAAGCTTCATCCCCTCTAACAAACTGGGTGCAATTATTAATAAATCCCCAAAGCATGCTACTGGAACTAGGATGCAGGGTAGGACGAAGAAGCCATAAACCAAACATACCAGGCACAAACTCCAGTACCTGTATAAGCTTCCTATAAATCATGAACATTAAGCCCAGGACAATAACAATCCTAATTCGTGCACCTCTAGTGTAAAAGCTATGTGTTAGAGACAACATCGGAGCTATTTCTGAATGAGAAAACAAACCTAAGGACCAGAGAGGTATTAAAACCTCAAAAAAGCCTAGGGAACAGAAACACAGAAAGGACTCCATCCCAAGAGACATTAGGAATTCAACAAGCAACATGGCTACTGAGTAGTCTATTCCCACACAAAGTACAACCAAAAATGCAATCAATGTAAGTTTTTTCCACTCTCTCAGGCCCCGCAGTTGGGCGCCAATAAGTATATGTCCTGGTTTAGGGCAAATTTGGGGGAAAACCTCCGAAGGGGTTCCTCTGGAAGAGTAAACTCAAACGGCCCCTCCCCCAGCCGGTCCGGGAAAAAAAAACTTCCTTGGAGAAAAGTGGAAAAAACTATTTATTTAACAAACAAAATGCCTACAAATGCAAAGAATTAATAATATGAAACAATAAAACCTCTGCCCGCTCCAAAGAGAGATGGCAAACAGAGACAGTCCTTGCCGTGGGTGTAGCTCAGCTCACTCAGTCTCTCCGAAGGTCCAGGCCCGGCGGGCCCCAGGTGCCAGCCCTCGCTGTTCCTCTGGGTTTTTCAGTCCCGAGCAGATTTAAACAGTCCCAAGAAAAAGGAAAAAGAAAAAAAAAACAGTCCAGGGAGTCTTCTCTGCCTAGCTAGCTAGCTAAAACTAACTAAAAGCACAGGAGATCTCTGTCCCACCGCTGTCCGTGCCTCGGACGAACACCGGAGAGCAGCAATGTGGGGGAGTCAGGCAGTTTCCTCAAAACAAACTGCGCGCTGTTCTTTCTCCCCCTTCACTCCCAGAACAAGTTTTAAAGGTACAGAACACAATATACAGCACAAACAGAACAGACGATTGGGGATACAAGCAGCATAAAGTCACCCTACCACACTCCTGCTTGCAGACTGTTTAAGGCCTAGACAGTGCCAGCCTGGAGCATTGTCCAGCTTCCTAAGGACCCTGACTCTGTAGATACTTCTGCTCCTGCTTGAGTTCTCTAGGTATCCAGAAACACTCTGCTCTGAGGACAGAATTTGCCTCCTACCTGCCTTTCAGTGTCCTGCAGCTTTAGGTCATGAGCTGCTTGAATTTCCAAGAAAAGCTGGAAGACTGCTTGCCTTTGTCTGCCCCATAGTTAGTCTGAAAGATTGCTCTGTGATAGTTAAAAGCTTGCAATGGTGGCACCTGTATTTTTTATAAGTTCTTGTTGTTGAAGTACTCCAAGAACAGGGCAGTCTGGGAATTACAATCCACAGCTGCTTTGCCACAGGGTGGCCAGGGTGTCACAATATTCTGAGAGGGAGCAGCATCCAGTTCTGTTAAACTAGGCAGGGTTGCAACAGCAATCAGCTCCTTAGGATTAGGGAGCTGGCAAGAAAAAAGGCTTGGAGGATCCATCACCTCTTTCTGTAAAAAGACAAAGCCCTGTCACATTTGGGGCCTGTCTGCAGAAGTGTGTTCTGCATCCCTCTGTAACAAGTAGAGTGTGCATTCCTGGCTGTAATTGCTGTAATTTTACGTGTAATTAAAGGATGACAGATATATAACTTAGAATGTACCTCTAGAGGGATGTATCTGACTCTAGGGACAACTTGGGTCAAGTAACATGTCTTCAGAAATGCTTGGTGCTGAGGAACCCAGCATGGGTGCTATGTCTGATGTTTCAGAAGATTTACTTCAGACTAATTGGTCTGCTTTGATTGTGCCTCTGAGCCTATCTTCTGATTTAGTTTCTTCCAAAAATAACCCATTTTGGACAGTCCAGGATTGTCCTCTGATGGAAGCCAAGCCTGTTTAAGTGGGGACAGCAGAGAAAAGCCTACAGATGGACCCATAGGTACCTCCTTCTAGAGAAACTGATTTGACCTCTATTTCATGGCAGCAGCTGGTACTCAACTGAGCTAGTGGCTGGACTCTTGTAATTCAGCCAGTGTTTAACCCCTAGGCATGAAAGACAAGGTTGTGACCAAGTCTGTTTGGTATTTTCCATGACTTCCATGCTTGATTGATAGTACTGATGGATGGTGGGGGTTGTCTGTGTGTTGTGTGACACCCCCCTTCCCTCCATTATTTTCAGCGGTGTCACACTTTACTTTCTTTGTTGACCCACTAGTAACTGCAGCTTCATGTTAAGTCAGAATTCTATTTGATTAGGAGTTAATTTCCTTAGGAATACTCCTTTTTCCATTATACCCCAGGGCAAACAGCAAAACAGGGGTGTTATCCTTTTAAACGGATTACTCTGAACTTACTGGAATTTCAAATGTTCTTTGTGCTCAGAAACAGCGCAGCTGCTTTTGATTGTATCTGATGGAAGAGGCCTTTTCTTGGAAGGCAAGGAACGGGTGACAGCAGCAGTTCAAGCAGCCCGGAATGCCAATATCTTTGTTATTTTTGTGGTGTTGGACAACCCTAACTCCCGGGTAAGTGAACAAGGGAGAGGCATTCAACTGCAGTGAATGAGAAACTGATACAAATCATCTTCTTGTCTTTTATGGTGCCATACAGTTACCTTATCTTTTGTAGAGGTCAGAGATACTGAACCCAATTGCCATTTTCCACGTCTGTTAGATCTGCCATTTCTTCCTACTGTGCTTCTTATCTTTTGTATTAAAAATAAAAAAAAAATCTGCTTCCATGCCACAGAAAGGCTAAGAGCTCCCATCTTCAAACGGAATGGTTGTAGCTCTTGGCCACCAGGGAAGCAGCTGGCAGGTTGACAGATTTGGAGTTTGAGAGATGCTTTGTTCCATCTCAGCTCTGATTCATCTTGATAATTTCTGACAGCAGTCCCCAATTGACATGATAGCTGGAGCCAGTATGAGATTAAACATGAGACAGAAGGGAGTGTGTGAGAGTCATTTAGTGCCTCAGCTGGGAAAGCTGAGTCCTGCATCTGGTAATGGGGGAAGAAAACTTAACCTTGGATGGGAAGCTGAAATATCTTGGGCGTGTTTCAGGAAGGCTCTGTAGTGCAGTAAGTGAGCAAACATAAGCCTGATAGTGAAGTTTGTGGTAAAGACTCTTAATTTTATGGTGTTTTCTTCCTGTATCTTTATTTTTGCATTCAAAACTCATCTGCTATATTTATTGTTGAAAAACTAACAGTTCTCCTGCTGACAAGCAGCTGAAAGGCTCTCATGAAACCTGGCTGTAGTATCAAGCGATAATTCTGGGTGTTTTTTGTAAGGTTTTTTTTTTTTTCTGGGGAGAAAAAGGTGTTTTCTATGACCTTTATTAATTTCTGAGCTGCTACACTGAGCAGCTAAGAAGTTACTTTATAAGAAGCACAGCTGGAGTTTAATCTGATTTTTGTCTTTGTAGTATGTGTTGAAATACTATGAAGTTGCTAAAGAATCTTCTGTTAGAGCACTGCACAAATATGAGTTGAACTCAGCAATAAAGAGCTTACAGACTCTCTTGGGAAGGCATCAAATTAATAAAACTAAAGTGCCAACAGTAAACTCAAATCATAAAATGCTAAGAAAAGACAGAATTTATTTACAGAATTTGGTATTGCAGAAGCTTAAGCTTAGTCTCGTCTAGCCTATAATTTATGGATTAGTACACTCTCATCTAAAAGGGCAAAAGCATTTAACTGATTTATTTTCAGCTTCTGATCTGATTTACCATTGAATACTTAGCACTTTTCATCTTAAAAGTATTTTATTAACTTTTAATCTGACACATGCTTAGAAAATGGGGTAAATTCTGTCAGTGGTCATAGAAGATGTGTGTCATTTAGTAGTAACATCACTCCTTTTTTTACAGGATTCTATTTTGGACATTAAAGTACCTATATTCAAAGGACCTGGAGAATTGCCTGAAATCAGGTCTTACATGGAAGAATTCCCATTCCCGTTCTACATGATCCTTAGAGACGTGAACGCGCTCCCAGAAACTCTGAGCGATGCCCTCAGGCAGTGGTTTGAACTGGTGACTGCCTCCGACACTCTTTAGACTTTGCAGACAAGGTCAGGACCCGACTGCTGCTGCTGGACTGCTGAAATACAAGAAACTGCATTTCATGGGAGGGGTCATAAAGCTCTTCCTAACTGGGATTATCCTGCGGGAGCTGCCCTGGGGCAGAGACTGTGTAAGAACAGAATGGTTTGAGTGCACCCTCGCACCTGTGTCAGAGGACAATTATGCAAGGGTGAGACTGTCTCCTGCTATTCCCACAAGTAACGTAAAACCCGTCTCAACTTCTCTTGTAATAATTTATTACCTTTTAAAAAAAAGCATTTGTAATATTAAGAGTTAATATTATTTCTGCCATTTCCCCCCTGTCGTAAGTAAAACCAGCCTTGTTCTTGGGAAGTTATTTCTGCATTTGAAGTCATTTGAAGTTGAGGCGTCTTGCAAATACAACCACCTTCAGCATCACCCATGTGGGAGGTGCCTCCGGGAGGGAAGGAGTGGAGAGCAGGGCAGGCAGATCAGATGGTTTTACTCAACCAAAAAAAAAAAAAAAAAAAAGAGTTCTTGAATACTTGAAACTATTTTGCAGTTTTAACACAGCCTTTTTAATTATTGCTGATTTTTGCCTGACAAAGCAGCAGGGAGTTTTCTGAATCATGCCATATGCTGATCCCTGCCTTACCACTTTACACTGTGAAGTTTGCCCCTGTCCGAGGCAGGCGTTGGGGATGTTCCATAAATCCGGTGTCTTGGAGCACGGACGTGATTTTTCATCACAAAGGCTATGCATCTTGTATCGTCTGTACTAATAAAGAGAGGTACCGCTCTTTGTAATTACGACGTCTGCGTCTTGAATTGAGCAAAGCTTAAATAAAGCGACCGAGCAGCCCCCGGCCATGAACGCCGGCACGACGCAGGAAATGGCGGCCTTGGCCCCGCCCGCGCGGGGCGGGCTCGGCGGCCCCGTGGCGGGGCAGGGGAAGGGGCGGAGCCGCGTCATGGCCGCCGGACGCCTCCCGCCGGGCGCGCTCACCCTTAAGCAGGTACGGGCGGGCTCGGGGGCTGGGGTAAGCTGCGTCTTGTAGAAACGATTCTACGATTGCGGAACTCGGTGGTTGTTTAAATATCCCTGGAAGCAAAGCGCCGAGGGTGCAGCTCGCAGCTGTCCTGGGGCAGCGGGCAGACTTCCCTCTCTCCTTGGCAGTTCCTGAGGCGGCAGCAGGTCCTTCAGTTGTACCGCAAGATCCTGCGGGCTATCCGGGAGGTCCCTGCGGAGCAGGATCGCCGCTACTTAAAGGACTGGGCCAGGGAGGAGTTCAGGAGAAATAAGGATGCTACAGAAGAGGTGAGGACCGGGAACCCGCAAGTGTGATCGCCTGCCCTCGGGACTGGTCACTGCACCGTCCTGTCCTGTGTCTTGGGGATTTGTTTTGTAGGTGTGGCTTCCAGGCTGGTCTCATGTTAGTATTTCCTCATTTATGCGAAGAAATGATCCAGCATCTCTAAATATTATAACCCCTCTCAGCGGTAGTAATGTTTCTCAAATTTCCAGATATAATCTGGAATTAAAAAGCTAAAAAACAAATACTCTGCCTACTCAAATCACAGATCAGCAAAACCGTATTGAATACTATGGTAGCTAATATAAACTTAGTAATGGTTAAGCTTTTTATAGCTTTTTTTTTAGCTTTAATTTCACCCATATTCCAGCAGCATACAGTGGGATGGTTTGGGATGTGAAGCAAGTGTGAAATGCAGAAACTTTCACATTTCTCGTGTGTCTCCTGTCCTCTGCTTCCTAGTTTATTCCCTTTTCTAGCCAGCACCCAAGGAATTGGTAGGTGAATTATGCAGACAAAGCCTTAGACTCCTTAGGTAATGTTGAGAGAAACCTGCACCTGCTCTGTAAAACCCATCTCCATATTGCTCGTGTTCTCACTACTGGCTTGCAAAGGCATAAAGAAAACATTAGGAGTTTGAATCCTGTTAAAAACTGAGTTTTAAAGCAAACCCACAACCAAGTATCCATTTATTTACCTGGTTTTTAACCCTCGCAGAGACAGCAGTATTACGTCACTATGCATTTATTTACAAAGAAGTAAATGACAGTAGTGCCAGTAAGAATTGTATGTATTTTAATACATTAAAAGTCTGCATGCTTGTGTAAAACCTGTGCTGTGTGTGGTTGTACAGTTCACTAGATTCTGTTCTGTTTTACAGGATGCAATCAGGATGATGATTACTCAAGGCAACATGCAACTTCAGGAACTTCAGAGAACACTTAAGCTGGCAAAATCCTGATCTTCATTTTGTTGACAGTTGGATTTTTATCTATTGCAAATAGGCACAGTGTTTTTTTCCAGAATGTGGTTACAGTGGCAGTCTTTGCTGGCAACCTGGTAATGTTTGAAAGAGGAATCTACCACAGTGGGGGTTTTGGTTTTTTTCCCCTTCCCCATCAGTTTCTCGGTTTGGCTACCCTCAGAGGTGGAAATCACCTGGACACAAAGGACATTAAAGAACTGCATGGATGATGTAGCATATGCTGCAGAAAAAGCAGAAAGCACCAAAAATTGCAACAGCTGTGTTAATGCAAATGCAATGGGAAATAAACACATGCCAGATGATTTTGTCTGTGTTTTACTGTGGTAGCGGCTGTAGTTGGTAATACTCACAATGACAGCTCTTCATGTACTGTGCCAAGGATTTTCACCAAAATTTGTGCATAAAAAAAGAATTTTGGATAAATAAACTGGCCCAGAACAAGCAAACATTAAAAAAAAATTTGTGTATAGATGTTGATTTTTAGTAGTAGCTGAATAAAACTTAAAAGAGGAGGTTGTTATTTATGAAAATGGGGTATTTTAGCCCCAGAGATGTTTATTACCAAGTACCTTCAAACCAGTATTTAAAAGTCTATATATAAAGAAAAATTACAGGTAGAAAGTACTAACTGCAAAAGTTGTGGGTTTTTTTATTCAAGTGTTAGACCACTTCTAATTGTTAGTTTGCAACTGTTCTCATTTTCCTTGAGCTGCAGTGTATCCTTTTTTTCCACAGAATTTAAAAATGCCTGGATGAGCAGGGGATTTTCTCCACATAACTAGACAGGCAGCAGTAGATTGATGCCTGACTATTTCAGGTTGTGATTCCAAGACATGCAGGAACTCTTCCCTCTCTGACTCTGCTGCTGTAGTTCCCTTAGGGAACACCCCTGCTTTTCAAGCTGGTTTTCTGCAGAGTTGCTGAGCTGCACAAACTGGCAACAAATCCGGTAAATAGATACCACCGTTGGCACCAGGGAAGGGACAGGACAGAATTCCAGGCTACAGGAGGAACAGCCCCAGTTGGGAGCAGGAGCTGTGGTTCAGATTTGTATAGAGTGAAGCCTCTGAGCTTCAATCTGTCAGTGAAAAACACCTATCTAAAAATGCTTCATTAACAGACTGACAGAACAGTTTTGTGTTGGGGATTTATTTTTCATGTTAAGAGAAAGTGCTGCTTAGAAGGGTGCTTTGACTGAACAGCCATAACCAATGTTGGCTGTTACCACAGTAGCCTTCCCTTCCCCTTCACCAGTGCTTGGATTTCTGTTGTAATCAGGAGGCTTTACCCTGCTGCCTCACCATGGTGCTTTCCTTTTGGAGCCCAGAGCTTGCATTACCCTCTGACTCCCAGTTTGCACATTTCCAGATTGTGGGCACATAATCCAGAGCTAGGATTCACAGGCAGGGCCCTGGACAGATGCTGACCTCTTGAGTGCTGCAGCCCTTCATCTCCACTGCTCTGTGGGCTTGCCAAGATAAAGTTGCCAGCCAGAAGCCTTAAAGAGTCCAAGTACAGCCTGCAAGGGTAAGTAAATTTACCTGAAGAGAAAGGTAAGTAGGTCACACCTGTTTTATAAAGTCCTTCAGAGTTTTGAAGAAGGGAAGAGTATAGAAAGGAATTAGCAGAAAATGCTTCTCTTTCTTTTACCATACACTCAGTGGCTTCAGAAAACCTCTAAAATCAGTAACCTGCAGCCTGGTTACTGCCTTAGACTACTTGCTAATTACTTGGATTTACTTAAATTACTTGGATCTGTGAGTGTGGTCCAGTGTGGTCTGTATGGGAAGCAGAGCTAAGGCCAGAGCCTCTCCCTTGAGCTTGGGCAAGCTCAGAGCGTGTGTGTGATCCATGCACAACTCAGCCCTGTGCCTGTAACGTCTGAAAGGGGCACCTGCACCAGCCAGCAGACAGCACTCAGTCCCTGCAGCCTCCCTCAGCACAGATGGCAGACTCCATTTCCGTGTTTTTATAACCACAAACAAAAAGAAGTTGCAGTCCAATTTTCTGCTTTCCCCTTCCGAGTCAAGTGAGGGGACTCTCATCAGTTTTCTGTGGCTAGAAAACGTTACACCACACATTTCTGAGCAACACTTACTTTAATTGCTTAGCAAAACAACTTCATCCAGGTGATACAAAACTTCACTAGCATGCTTCTGCATTCCTACTGTAAGCTTAAACAAAACTGTAAACATACCAAAGTGTCTATATTAGACTACAGAAGTCAGAGCAAGAAAACTAGTATTTCCATAGCTGCAGATACACTTCTCTTGTCATGACAGTGCATTAATAGGAACTTTAAAAATATTGTTATATAATATGACTTTTTTTGCTTTATACATCTGCTAAGAAGACAAAAGCTTAATTACTAATTAGTGAATGGCATTCTTCAACACTGTAAGGTATTTTGTATTGATTTTAGAGCTCCTTAGTACATAAAAAAAGTGTTTTTCTCCTTGGCATAATAGTACCATCCTGTGTTGGAACTGATTTTGAACAGTTCTACATGATCTAGTAAGTAAAGTTATTTTCTAGCAGAATGTGATGGAGCCTTCTCAGAGGTGTAAGGAGGAAACCCTATAGTTACAGTGCCTTGAGATTATTTGGAGTCTGTCAGCATGGACAACACTGGTCAGTGAAAGTTCCGATTTTATGACAAAACACATTGGTAAAACTTTTAAAATGCTGAGTGGTAAAACTTTTAAAATGCCAATGTTTTGTGGGACTGTTTGTCCTAAAACCTGTAGACTCACCAGGGCCTGGTCTCCTTTTAAAGACAGAAGGGAAAAAAAAAACAGAGGAGGAATCATTCAGAGGAACAAAGATAGACAGTCTGGACAAGGTGCCTAGGAAAAAATCCTCTTAGAAAAAGAAACATTTGAATATAGGGAGCCAAGCTTTCACTTCCTTATATAAAGGACTTTTTCAAGCTTCTTCAGTATTAGACAACTCAGCCATTTCCTGCTTGAAGGAAAAAAGATTTATATAAACATTCAACCTAAAAAATACTATGGTTACAATAAAATACTTGCCACCCATGCTCTAAACAAAAGTTCTCAGTCAGATTACTGGAGTACAGCCCCAACAATAGTGTAACCACAAGGAGCTCTGTAAGCAGGATACCATTAAAAAAAGACAAATCAGATTTAGCATTTGTTTCAATAATGGAAAACCAAGAAAAAAGCCAAGTGGTAGGTAGCCTCTGTACCTAATGGGATGAGTCGCCTTAGCATCTTCCTCCATGGTTGCCTGCCCTCTCCCAGCTGGAAGCCTGCATCTGTCACCTGCCTGGGCTTGTAACTGGAGTGGGTTGTTTAGCTTCCCTCCACTGACTAGAGAGAGGCCCTGGGAGTATCTAAAATAGGATCAATAGCCCTTCATCACTAAGTAATTATGTCAAAAGCTTTCAAGCATCTTGGATTTATTTCAGCACTGGTATCACAACATGTTTACATGTGGCATACAGTAGAACCCTCTAGTCTGTGTCCTGTGTGGAAGTAAGGGAAGTCCCTTTTCAGAAAGTAGTTTTGGTTACTAATGCAGTTTGGTTTCAAGCAGCATCTGGAAACTGATAGTGCAATATTGACAGACTCTTGGAAATAACAAAGAAAGGATCTAATCTGCAGCATCTCTTTGTTATCAATATAGTTTGCATATGAACTCTCCTCTGTTATGGAGTTTCCAAAGTTATTTCTACTCCTGAAGTAGAGTGTTGTGTTTGGATGTAACAGGCACTACAAATATCTATCAGTATTCCAAACTCCCATAGAGCAGGTTCCAAAATGAGTCCTGTTGCTTGATTACCTGCCTGGCAGGTGCTAGCTCTCCTTCTGCACCTTAGTCCTTAATTTGCTCAGCTCCTCTTCTAAGCATTTGATGTGCTCCTTGAGCGCAGCTTTGTCTTGCTGCGCTCTCTGGTTCGCTTGGCACCGGGCTTCTTCTATCTTCCGCTCGTACCACTTCTCCATCTGCGTGGACACGGCCTCGAAGAAGTACTGGGTTATCTCCAGGGCCTGGGAGGTGTCTCTGAGCGGAGGGGCAGGCGGGGCCGAGGGCTGCTGCTCCTGGCCCTGCTGTGCCCCGGCGTGGGGCAGAGCTTTGTGCCTCGACTGCCCACTTTTGCTGGACTTCTTCGTCTGAGTTCCTTTGTCAATGAAGTAGCCGCTCTGTGGTTCAGTCTTGGCAGGTTCGGTCACTGGCTGCAAAGCAGCCTGAACTTTAACGTGTCTTAATTTGGAGCCCGGAAGCTCAGAGGAGGGCAGCTCCTGCTGGAACCTGTGGAAGGTGCTGGCACTCACGGCTTTGTCCTTTGGCCTGACATCTTGAGCAGGGGCAGAAGAAGAAACTGGTCCACCAGCCACTACCTGTTGTTCCGTACCTACAGAATAAATTACAGACAATATATTAAGCAAAGCTTCAGGCATTTATTTTAGCACTCAGAAGACCTCATTGTTTGATGAATGACGGGGGTTTGTGTGTACCTTGTACAGGCCTATATTAGTTTATCACATCTTCTGGTGATGTAATAGAAAGTCATTAAAGGAGAAAAGCTGGCCCAGGCAGAGAGGTGCTGCATTGCAGCTGTGGGGCTACAGATGGACAACAGGCAAAGGACATAAATGTTAGCCAAAAATTCTTCCACTGTGAGGCACTGGCACAGGTTACCCAGAGAAGCTCTGGTTGCCCCATCCTCGGAAGTGTGCAAGGCCAGGCTGGATGTGGCTCTGAGCAACCTGGTACAGTGGAAAGTGCCCCTACCCATGGCAGGGGGGTTGGAATGAGATGATCTTTAGGGTCCCTTCCAATCCAAACGATTTTGTGATTCTGTGATTTCATCAGAAGGACAAGTAACAAGTATCAGTCTAGATTTCCAAAGTTATGTCTGCTGATACTTATGAACTCCCTGCTTCTACAAAACTTGAAGTCCCAGTAATTCCGGAAAGGTCACAAACATTTCTATGCTTTTGAACTGTTCCAATGCAGAATAACTTACACTCAAGCACCACAAGATCTCTTATATGCCTTTCTATTTGATGGGGCATCCATGTCTGTTCACTTTGCATTGTGTTTAGGGGACATATACATTATAATTTACAGAAGCCAGGACTCAGACAGCATTCTGCTTGCTGGGGACACCTGGCTGTTCTGCATTTTTTTTTTTCCTCAGAAGCTTCTAGGCACAAGAGTTATTCAAAGCATCAAAGGACTTCTGCTTCAAAGACATAGTGGAAGCATCAGGAACATTCAGTGGAATTCCATCCAGCCACCTCTTAAAAAATTCCCAGTGGATGCCTTGAGGTGTAATCAAATCCCAAGACAAGAGGCATATGGAGGGGGGAAAGCACACCACCAGAATTATGTAGTACTAATAATGCAGGTTCCCCTGAGTCAATGAGCTCGCCCTCGAATGGACATGACAGCTAAGTACCTGGCGTGGTTGTACCCAATGCTCCATCCTGTTTAACGCAAAAGTGTTTGCCCAAAGCTTTGTTCTGGCATCTGGACTCTGTTCCTTCCCCCATCTTCCAAGAGGCTATTTGGAAGTGTGATATAGGAATGCTGGTGGGAGCCCTCTGACAGCACAGGCTGGTTGGCTTTACAGTCCTTGGCACTGTGGGGGTTGTTGTCGGTATCCAGGGTCTCAGTGAGAGACTCACAAGTGGACAAAGTTGATTTTGGTCTTGATGACCTGGAATCTCCAGAAAGCTTGAGCTCTAGATTCTGAATCTTCAACAAGCACCAGGTCTTCAGCTCATCAACCAAGGAAATCTATCAGAAAGAGACTGTAAATTACATGATCCTGTGGTTCCTGGGCTGCTGAGGACATGTGGCAGGGACAAAAAGAAGCAGGCTGGGTATCTGTGGGCTTAGATTCCCTGTTCAGATCTGCATGCTGCCACTGGGAATATTTAAAGGACTGCAGATCAAAAAAGGTGCAGAAATATGCAGTAGCTTATGAAAGGCAGTCTCTTTAGTCCAAGCTATCACCTCTTAGATATGAATATGCTACTTCCAGTGCAACTCTGAGTCCTCTGTCAGGGATGACTTGTTTAATCATACAGTCAGTGGTACTTTCTAAGTGCAAGGAACACCACATGATCATTTTTAATAGTGAAATTCAAATTAGACACTTCTGTGGGCCAGCTTTATACAATTACCAACCTCTGCTTCTCTGTTCATTCAGTGATAAAGGTGAGTCCCCCACTAAATGATAAATCAATAACAGCTTTCAGATTACACAGATGCTTAATAAGTGTCAGCTGCAGATGCATTTAAATAATTTAAAATAGGAGTAGCTCTTCTCACCCTGTTGTTCATATCACATCACGAATTTAGGTCAGGCCCTCCTAGGCACAGCACGGGCTATTTAGTCAGTGTGTTTAGTAAAGCCCAATTCTGTTTTTTCAGATGTTTCAATTAGACCCAACCAAGCAGGAACAGCTGACATCACTTAATTCGGTTCACTGATGTATCACTCCAGCATCTTGTGTCTTAAATGGAGATTACAAGGAGATGGAGCACAAGCCTAGATGTTCAGAAGCCAGTAAAATACTTATGTCTCTCATGAAATAAAAATTAAAGCTGCCTTGGTTTGGTAAGTACTTTTCTTTGGAGAAGAGTGTTTGGTGGATGATAGACCCAAGTACCTTGATCAGTACCCTATGCAAGGATTATCACAGCTGTCACTCTTTTTACAAGGATTTGGAATGGTCTTACAAACACTCATGACATTTTCCTAGCACAAAGTGTATTTCTCAATTTTTAGAAAAATACCAGTAATGAGAAAATGACCTGTGTTTTAAATTCACCTGTGTGAGTGGAGAAACACAAATTTCTCAGCAGGTTTTAAATGGTGAGTTTTTGAGGAAGCTGGAAGGGCAAGAGCTGGATCTCTACGGGAGCTGTTGTTATTGCACTGCTGGTTGAACAAGCATACAAAAAAGGACTTTCCTATTGGCAGTAATACACAGCTTGGAGATGGTGCTGTGTTGCTAACATCAGAGGAAAGAACTTCAGCCTTTTAATACATGGGGGGGGAAAAGATCAGATAGAGAAGAAGGGAGAGATTCTCAGGGCCCACAACCAAATGGATGAGAAGGAAAAGGAACAGCACAGATCTTAGCCTTTTTGGATATGTTCCTGCATGTGTCCTCTAATGAAGCAAAAGCGAAAAGCACAACTGTGAAAAACTTGGTGCTGGAAATTTTTGCAAATCACTATGTTAGAAAAATGGTATTTTATTCCAAATCCCACACTAGATACACACCAACTTAAATTACAGCAGTGAGGCTGGATTTCAAATTCCTCATTTCTAATGCAAAAAACTTCATAAATTTGGTTTAGTGACTAAGATGGTGGGTAGGAATAATTGGGTCTTTGAAGCCCTTTTACCTGTTTGAACAGATGTGACACATCTCTGATATTTTCTGCCTGCTGTAACGAAACTCCTGAGCTGACCTGCCAGGGGATGGACTAAGAGGGAGCAGCTGTTTGAAGCCCTACCTGCCGCTTCTCCCCCTGACTCTTTTCCAGCTCGCTGTGCTGCTGCAGGCGGTGCAGGCACTCTGTCCTCTCTGCCGACAGTCGCTCGGCCATGAGCTTGTCCAAAACCCGGAGCTGTGGGGAAAACACTGTTCAGCTGAGATCATCATGTTAGAAACCAAACTCCCATCTATGAACCCTGTAAATCAAAGTACAGTCTGTCTTTCAGTCTTCCTTTCTAGGAATGCTGCCAACTACAGTTAGATGTGGCTTGCAAAGAGGCTCAATCAAAAATTAGCAATGAATAACTATTAAATTAAAAATAAAAAGTAAGGTAGGGGTCTGGAATCTCAATGCATACATAATTCAGCAAGAGGGATTTTGACAATTGTGAACTGACCAGTCATAGGACTGCCTTCTTTTCCTCTTAATGGCTCAAGCCCTTAAGATTCATTGTCTAAAGAAGCACCAGAAGCCACTTAACACATTAAATGTGTTTTTTCTCAAGACCCTAGTTTGCAACATCAGTTCCCAGTGGAATGTCACAGTTCCCTGGACTTGAGTATTGGAGTTTCAGGTTTGCTTTTACAACACAAGAAGCAAAAAAATGAATCATTACAATGAAAATATTAATTAAGTTTAGGATATGTTTCTAAATCATATAGGCAGGCAGAACTTCAGATCATGTTCTTACTTGATGTTGAGTTTTGCTTTCCATCTGGCCCAGCTTAATATTCATTTATCTTGTACTGTCCCAAGCTCAGCTTTTATCTCTTCCACTGTTGCCTCCAGCTGATTCTCCAGTTTATTTATCAGGGGCTCACACCGACATCCATTTATGGGTGCCTGAAAGGATGATGATACATTTACTTTCTACACCCCACCACCCTCTTAGCACACTTGGAACATTATCACAGCCTCCTTCAGTCAGTCTTGGGTTCTTCTATCCCATGTACTGTATCTCAGCCTCCTGACAGTATCTTACAGCAGCTCAGCAAGTGGGCTGTTAGTTGAAAAAGCACAGCCTACACAAGGATTGATCTGATGTGTATAGACACACCCTAACACAGCAGTGTTGATTTCACTGGGGCTACAAGCAGCACTGAGCTCAGAACCCGTGTGCTGGCTGAGGGAATACCACACACAGGCCTATGGCCTGTGTCTCCATGCTGTAATTCTCAATTGTAAAAAAAAAAATAAAAAAATCTGATTTTGTGGATATGTGTGTGGGTTGTGTGCATTTGCTTTTTAACCTAATGCCAACCAATGCTCTGGCCTTTCTCAGTACTGAATGGCAAGGCCTTGCTGCTTCTGTTTGCCCTCACCCTCCTGGCATTCAGCTGCCCCTTGCCTGCTGGACACTCTTCTGCCTGCCTTTGACTCATGTGACACCATTCCATGGCCCCTGTGCAAGGGCAGCTGCACTGACCACATTTAAATCTCTCAGGGAAATGGTCACAAAAGGCCCCTTAAGCAAGGACAGCTAAACCTCATCAGCTTCCTCTGCAGCCCAAAGGCAGAAACCGGCTCTTTCAGGGGCTGTGCCAGTAGCCCAAAGCAGATGCTCTGAATCTGTCTGCAGAGGAGCCTCCCTCTCTTTAGCCATGAAGCAGTGTTTCGTAAATTGGGGGTTATTCCCTT